>PVJS01043780.1:0-16935 GCA_004027185.1 Glis glis | reverse complement strand
TTTTTATGCTTTATTTTTGAAACCGGGTCTCACGAAGTTGCGGAGGGCCTCACTAGATAGAGAGAGAAAGAGAGAGAAAGGAGAGAGAGGAGAGAGAGAGAGAGAGCGCGCGCGCGCTGAGGCTGGCCGTGAACCCGGATCCTCCGGTCTCCACCTCCCAAAGTACTGGGATTACAAGCGTGCGCCACCACGCCCGGCCTGATTTTATTTCTTATTTGGAAACAGGGTCTCACTAGATTACTGAGGGCCTTGCTGAGTTGCAGAGGCTGGCTTCCAACCTCCGACCATCCTGTCTCAGTTTCCCAAGTACTGGTATTACAAGCATGCACCGCCATGCCCAGCTTAAATTTTTTTTATTTTGAAACAGGGTCTCACTAGGTTGATGAAAGTCTCACTACTTGCTGAGGCTGTCCTCGAACCTGCGATCCTCCTGCTCAGCCTCCCAAGTACTAGGATTGATTACAAGTGTGCACCACCATGCCCAGCTGTGCACTGTAACTATACATTTTAATGAGGTTCAAAGTCGTACAAACAAACATGCACACAGGTCTTGGTGTGCGTCCCTTCAGGTCCCACCTGCTTCCCACCCTCCCCATGCATAACAGTGAGGTTGGTGATGCCTTCATACACCCGGCAAGCAGAATTCGAACTGTTCCTTTCATTAGTTCTTCCTTTTCCCCTCCCCTCTGCCCTCCACAACCCCTTCCACTGCTTTACTATTCACTTTTCTCAATCATTTAAAGTCCCTTTTATTTCCTATTTTCTCTCTGGCTTCCACATACAAGAGAAAACATTTGACCTTTGACTTTCTGGGACTGGCTGATCTCACTTTGCATAATGTTCTCCAGTTCCATCCATTTCCCTGCTTTGTTTGTATAACTTGGGCTGGGGCAGAGCTCAGTGGCAGAGCACTTGCTTGCATAGCATGCATGAGGCCCTGGATTGGACCCCCAGCACCTAAAAACAAACAAACAAACAAGTTACATTCTTATTGCATGGACCTTTAATGTCCATGTAGGAACTTGTTCTAGAGTTTGTGTTGTTCACAGAACATCCTCAGAGGTTGGATTCGTAGGAGTCCAGACCATTGTAGGTACTCAATAAATGTTTAAAGATTGGGTGAATGAATGAATAGATGTGGCATTCCCTCCCTGGGGCCCACACCCTCTTCTGTGACCACCAGTCTGCCATCCTTGCTCTTGGGGGCCCTGGCGGGGATCAAGGGACATGCTGTTTAGAATCCAGCAGGATCAGGCTGCCCCACCACAAAAGTCAAAGCTGAAGTCCTTTCAGAGGCCAATGGTCTAGTCCTTTGCTCTGTTCATACCCCAGGGAACAGAAGCTCACTCCTAATTGTTAGGAAATTCTTCCCCATATCAACCTTAATCCTGTCTCCTTATAAATTTTTCCTATATGTGAGATTTTTCTTTTCTCCTGTGACTTTTGTATTTTCCATCACTTGTAGATTGTAAATAAATTGAATTTATAATTAGAAAGAAAGCAATACATTTTAAAAATTTTAACCACAGGAGCTGGGCATGGTGGCACACGCCTGTAATCCCAGTATTTGGGAGGCTGAGACAGGAGGATCGCAGGTTCGCGGCCAGCCTCAGCTACTTAGTGAGGCCTCCGCAATTTAGTGAGACCCTGTTTCAAATAAAGAATAAGCCAGGCGTGGTGGCACACGCTTGTAATCCCAGTACTTTGGGAGGCGGAGACCAGAGGATCCAGGTTCGCGGCCAGCCTCAGCTCTCTCTCTCTCTCCCTCACCCTGTCTCTCTCTCTCTCTACTTAGTGAGGCCCTCCGCAACTTCGTGAGACCTGGTTTCAAAATAAAGTATAAAAAAAAATAGGGCCGGGGGTGTAGCGCAGAGGTAGAATGCCCCTGGGTTCAATCCCCGGTACCACAAAAAAAAAAGAATAAAAATAGGGCTGGGGGTGTACCTCGGAGGTAGAATGCCCCTGGGTTCAATCCTCGATACCTCAATAAATAAATAAATTAATAAATAAATTAAAAGCCGGGCGTGGTGGTGCATGCTTGATTACAGTACTTGGGAGGCAGAGACAGGAGGATCCGGGTTCGCAGCCAGCCTCAACTACTTAGTGAGGCCCTCCGCAACTTCGTGAGACCTGGTTTCAAAATAAAGTATAAAAAATAGGGCCGGGGGTGTAGCTCGGAGGTAGAACGCCCCTGGGTTCCATCCCTGGTACCGCAAAAAAAAATTTAATTAATTAATTAATTAATTAATTAAAATTCTAACAAAAAGAACTGGGCATGGTGGCACATGCCTGTAATCCCAGTACTTGGGAGGCTGAGACAGGAGGATTGCAGGTTTGAGGGCAGCCTCAGCAAGTAGTGAGACTCTCATCAACTTAGACCCTGTTTCAAAATAAAAATAAAAATAGGGCTGGGGGTGTAGCTCAGAGGTAGAATGCCCCCGAGGTTCAATCTCCAGTAACATACACACAAAAAAATTCTAACCATAGGCTGGCACACACTCATAAGTACACATCCCAGTACTAATGAGACTGAGACAGGAGGATTGCAGGTTTGAGGCCAGCCTCAGCAACTTAGCAAGACCCTGTTTCGAAATAAAAAGGGCTGGGGGTATAGAATATCCCTGGGTTCAATCCCCAGTCCAAAAAAAAAAAAGAATTCTAACCATAAAATCTAGGTCTGCCCTTTATGTAAACAAGTAAGGAAAGAAAAGGAGAAAGAATAAAATCTTGGCCCACAGGAAGCTGGTGGCTGAGTCCAGCACAAGCACCGCTGGGCCTCGTGGTCAGGACGGGCCTGCTCTTTGCACGAACAGTGAGTGGGTTGCCACTCACTAGCAAATGCTTTTCTCACCTTTCCCAGCCCAGGAGTCTGCACCTGGAAGAGTGTATGGATTCCTAGGGGTCCGCCAGGCCTGGGTCAGGGGACAGCTTACCTGCCCAGGTCCAGAGCCCTTGAGGGCAAAGACCACCTGCTCCAGTGCATGAGTAGGTCTCAGCATCCTGTGGTCAATCCACAGTTCAGGATGAGGGCTGGGATGTAGCTCAGTGGGTGGTAGCACTTGCCTACCATGCTTGAGGCCCTGGGTTCTATCCCCAGCACTGCAAAAAAAAAAAAAAAAAAAAAAAAAAAAAAAAAAAAAAAAAAAAAAAAAACCACAAAAAAAAAAAAAAACAAAACAAACAAAAACAAGAACAAAAAAGGGATAGCTGGACGAGTAATCCATAAGCATTCAATAAAATTAATCTGAGAAACTTAGAAAATCCTAATGAGTTTTCCCTCAGTGCAAGAGAATCAAACTCTAGGCCTGGATCCTATAAGAACAACCCTAAAGATTGCAAAGAAAGGCCAAATTAAGACTTAATGCTTCCTTTACACAATTACTTAGAATGCCAAATACATTTTCCAACAAAGATAGACTTTATATATTATTTATGTACTTAAAAATTATTAACATTAAAAAAAATAATCCAACCAGGCATGGTGGTATATGCCTGTAATCCCAGCTACTTGGGAAACTGAGGCAGGAGGATCAAAAGTTCCAGGCCAGCCTGGGCTACTTAGCAAGGCTTTGTCTCAAAATAAAACAAGTCGGGCGTGGTGGCACACTTTCATAATCCCAATACTTGGGAGGCTGAGACAGGAGGATCACAGGTTCCAAGCCAGCCTCGGGTACTTAGTGAGGCCCTCCACAACTTAGTGAGACCCTGTTTCAAAATAAAAAATAAAATAGTGCTAGGGGTGTAGTTTGGAGGTAGAAAGCCCCTGGGTTCAATCCCCAGTACCATAAATAAATAAATAAGTAAGTAAATAAATAAATAAAAGAAGTTGCGTTGGGGATGTAGGTCAGACATAGAAAATTTGACTGGCATATGTGAGGCCCTGGGGTTCAATTCCCAGTACTGCAAAAGAAAAAGAAAAAAAAAAGAAAAGAAAAGAAGAAGAAAGGAAAGAAAAAAGAAAATCCAAGAATAAATAAGGGAGATCATGCTAACTATTCTTCTCTACTTACTTAGAACAATGCTTCTTTTTATTATCCAAAAGTAATCAAACAGAACCAGTTTGGCCTGTCAGAGTGAATAGCTGTTCCCCAGTAGAAGAATGTGATCTTTAGAGACGAACAACCACCAAAAAAAATCATTAAATGAAGGAGGGCAAGTTTCCAGAGAGATCTAAGGGAAGTCATGAAAGGGCCCTTCAAATTTTAACAACCCATTTTTCTGGAAAATGGAAATGGCTTCAGAGAAATGTTCTGTTCACAACAATTTGGGGGGAAAAGGTGTTTTTTTTAAAAGTGTTTTCAAGAACAAAAACAATAGTGTGTGTCCAGTAGCCAAGAGGTGGCTCGGAAACAGTAGAGCTGGTAAAAGCTTTGATTCTAGAAAACTCTCTCATCGCGAGACATTCCCAAAGGGCAGGGATGCCCTATGCCTGTCTTTTACCTTTGCATTTCAGGCCCCACACCCTGGCTAACACACAGTAGGTGCTCAAGAAATATGAAGGTCGTGGAACAAGTGCAAAGAAAGCTCTGATAATGTGGCCATAATAACGTGTTACATTTTATAGCCAATGGTGATTTAACATTATTTTCATTCACATTTCCTCTCTGGGTGTTGGGACTGCAGATGTTCTGTCTTATAGTTTTATGCATTGTCTGAATTGTTTACAAAACCGTATTTTGGAATAGTAAATAATAAAATTATCTCCCCATTAGGAAAAAGCCATTCTCATGACCATCGGTGCCAAGTTCTTGTCACCTCCTGGAACAGGGTAGGGAACAAATTCTGCCATAGATTATAACTCAGCAGGGGAGCAAAGCGAATTCATTAATTCCACCACATTTATTCAACATCAACTTATGCTAAGAATGGAACAAAGTAGGCACAGGAAGGCACAGGGAATGCACACATGCAAAGAACACCAGCTCATAGCCTACAGAGGGAAGCGGCATTCAATCCATACTCCCACTAGCGAGTGTCTAGTTGCAACTGGGACAGCTGCGTGAGGGACGTACCAGTGCTGGGAGCACCAGTGACCCTGGCTGGACCGGTCTCCTCTGGCCACCTGGCTCTGAAGATTCGCTTTCTGTCTCCCCATCCAGAAAGCCCTTCCTCCTTTTCCCACCTATTCAAATTTGATTTTGATTCAGAATCCTGCTCAAGTCTCCAGCTCTTTTTTTTTTTTTTTTTTTTTTGCGGTACCAGGGATTGAACCCAGGGGCGTTCTACCTCTGCGCTATACCCCCCGGCCCTATTTTATATACTTTATTTTGAAACCGGGTCTCACAAAGTTGCGGAGGGCCTCACTAAGTAGAGAGAGAAAGACAGAGAGAGAGAGAGAGAGAGAGAGAGAGAGCTGAGGCTGGCCGCGAACCCGGATCCTCCAGTCTCCACCTCCCAAAGTACTGGGATTAGAAGCATGCGCCACCACGCCCGGCCAAGTCTCCAGCTCTTGATCAAGGTCTCCCTGATTAGAGGTGCCCCTCCCGTTGGCATTTCTCTTGTCCTGACACTCGTCAGATATCACCTTGAGGATCATGCAACTCATTAGTGGTTGTATTAACTAGGGTTCTCCAGAGAAACAGAACTGTGTGTGTGTGTGTGTGTGTGTGTGTGTGTGTGTGTGTGCGCCTGGCTGAGAGATTATTTTAAGAAATTGACTCATGAGCTGGGCATGGTGGTGCATGCTTATAATCCCAGTACTTGGGAGGCTGAGACAGGAGGATTGCAGGTTCACAGCCAGCCTCAACTACTTAGCGAGGCCCTCTGCAACTTAGTGCGACCCTGTTTCAAAATAAAGAATAAAAAACAGGGCTGGGGATGTAGCTCCGTGGTACAATGCCCCTGGGTTCAATCCCCAGTTCCACCAAAAAAAAAAAAAAAAAAAAAATTGACTCATGACTGGAAATGCAAGTCCAAAATCTGCAGGGTAGGGGGGCAGGCCAGAGATCCAGGGAAGAGAAGCTAAAGGTAGTCTGCTGGCAAAATTCCTTCTTTCTCAGGAGAGGTCAGTCTCTGTTCTACGTGAGTCCTTCAAATGATTCAATGAGGCCACTCATATTATGGAAGGCAATTTATTGTATTCAAATTCCACTGAAAGTACATTCACAGAAATATCAGAATAATGTTTGGCTGAATATCTGGTCACTATGGCACAGCCCACTTGACACGTAAAATAATCATCACAACTGGGCGCATGCCTGTAATCCGAATACTTGGGAGGCTGAGACAGGAGGATCACAGATTCGAGGACAGCCTCAGCAACGTAGTGAGACTCTCATCAACCTAGCAAGACCTTGTTTCAAAATAAAAATGAAATAGGACTGGGGAGTTCAGAGATAGAATACCCCTGGGTTCAATCCCCAGTACAAACAAACAAAAAGAATTCTGGAATCTACCAGCTTGGAAGGCATGGATCAGCTCTTTCATGTCCTTGAAATCTTCCACAGGGCCTCCTTAGTTTAGGGATTATTGTCAGATGTTCAATAAATCCCTAAAGAGTAAAATAGAATGGTGAAGTTTGACAGACCTTCTGGAAGCAACTTTGTGCCCCTCTGGAAACTATAGAAGACATATTGCCAATATCTGCTTAAACCCCAGTGTGTGCTGGGTGCAGTGGCGCACACCTGTAATCCCTGCACTTGGGAGGGTGAGACAGGAGGGTTGTAGGTTTGAGGCTAGCCTCAGCAACTTAGGGAGACTCTTTCAAAAATTGAAAATAAGTTTAAAAAAAGGGCCGGGGGTGCAGTTTGGAGGTAGAATGCCCCTGGGTTCAATCTCCAGTACCACAACAAAAACAAACAAACAACAACAACAAAAATCCATCATGCAAACCACATGTCAGCAGAGACCCCAAAAGTCCAACCCCAATTTTTTCTCCGTCCTGAAAACAAGTCTTCAGTCCTCCTTAGCCATCCCTTCAATAACTGATTTAGACAGAATGTCCGGGCGGGGCATGGTGGCGCACGCTTGTAATCCCAGTACTTGGGAGGCGGAGACCGGAGGATCCGGGTTCGAGGCCAGCCTCAGCTACTTAGTGAGGCCCTCCACAACTTCGTGAGACCCGGTTTCAAAATAAAGTATAAAAAATAGGCCCGGGGGTGTAGCTCAGAGGTAAAATGCTCCTGGGTTCAATCTCCGGTACCACACACACAAAAAAATAGAATGTCTGCCTATTTGGGTTTGAACTTTGCACTGCTTTAGTGACGAAGAGACAAAAGAACAACACAAAGTGGCCCAGTAGCCCAGGGACAAACCTCTCACCATCACTCTATGACAGATGCACTTATTTCAATCTTCACCTTTCCTCCAGGCCTGTACTAATTTTTTCAACAAACTCCCACCTCTCATTTCCCACTATCTTCAACCAAGCTTCCCTCAGTCCCCAGAGATAAACCAGGCTCAGCAGAGGGGCCTAGTGGTTTCTCAGACAATTCACATTCCAAGCTCAAATTTGCAATTCTAAATCCAGAATTTAATTTCCAGGCGTTTCCCCTCGGTTCCAGAGCTGGCGGCTGCTTAGGCAGGAGGAGGAGGGGTGCCTGGATGAGAAATCCGGGCAACTCGAGCAGAGGTAGAATGCCTCTGGCCATTTTTCAATGCCAGTGCCCACCTTTGTGTGCCCCACAATTATCTGGTGGCCTGGTTTTGTTCCCCTTTCAGCATCTGTAAAAACCCTTTTCATTCCTCTTCAGTCCCGATAGAAAAATGGGCAGAGGATAGGTACAGGCTGTTCGCAGGGAAGGAATTCCAAATGCCTTTTGAGCACATTGGAAAGATGCTCAATTACACTCATCATAATGGAAATGCAAATTAAAAGCACAAGGGGAAGATATCAGATTGGCAAAGATCAGAATGTCAGGCGGCATGGTCCAGTAAAACCGTGGTGCACAGGCACCCTGAACACTAGGTGTGAGGCTGACCTCATCTGACCCCCTTGGAGAGGAATTTGGCAAAAAATCTCAAATTTGAAAATGCACTGGCCTGATAAAGGAGCTCTGCTACTCTCAGATATTGACAGATCTACTTGTATATCCATGCAAGATGACATGCCCATAGAATAAACATTGTAGCATTGAAACAGGGTCTCACTAAGTTGCAGAGGGCCTAAGTAGCTGAGGCTGGCTGCAAACCTGAGATCCTCCTGTCTCAGCCTCCCAAGTACTGGGATTACAAGTGTGCGCCACCACGCCCGGCTCCATTATTAGCATTTTGTGTGTGTGTGTGTGTGTTTGGTACTGGGGATTGAACCAGGGGTGTTTTACATCTGAGCTTCACCCCAGCCCTATTTTATTTTTTATTTGGAAACAGGATCTCACTAGGTTGCAGAGGGCCTCACTAAGTTGCTGAGGCTGGCTGCAAACCTGCGATCCTCCTGTCTCAGCCTCCTAAGTACTGGGATTCCAGGTGTGCGCCACCATGCCCAGCTTCATTCATTATCATAATCCCAGTCAGACCTCCAGTGTTTGCTGGAGTGAGTGAATGAGTAAGTAGACATTTTCCACTCCTTTCTACATTTCTATGACGATGTATTGGTTTGGGGCTTGATAAACTGTCAATTCATTTATGTTTAGTCCAGATGACAACTGAAACCTGGCCCTAAGTTTTGAACGATCTTGATAGGTAGAAGGAAAAAAATCATTTGTAAGCATATTTAAGAGCTGCAATCCAAATGAGCTGAGAGTTTAGTACTCAGGAGAGATATTCCTCAAAAGGGAAGAGTTAATTTTGCCTGGAAGGGAGGTGAAGAATCAAGAAACTTCCTCACTGGAGTGTCGTGTTAGATGAAGGTCAGGTGAGACAATCAGTCGGTTGATCATGCTGCAAAGAAGGGCTCCTGATGTGATTACAGAAGTGACATTTGAGTTGGGCCTTAAAGATCCATACCAGGCTGCTCTCTCTATTTCCTCAGGCTTCCCTAACAAACACCGGCTAGCTGAGGGGCTGAGAGCAATAGAAACTGATCTCACTGTCCTGGAGACCAGAAGTCAGAAAGGAAGGCGTGGGCAGGGCCATGCGCTCTCTGGAAGGCCCAGGGAGGATCCTGCTTGCCTCTTCTTCTTTTCGATGGCTGCCCACAGTCCTTGGTGTTCTTTGTCTTGTAGCCGGCATCACTCCAATCTTGGCCTCCACTGTCACATGGTGTTCTCCCTGTGTGTCTGTGTGTCTCTGTCTTCACATTTCTCTCTTCTTATAAGGACATCAGTCATTGGATCAGGGCCCACCTTAATCCAGCATACCTGCATCTCAATTTGGTTTTATCTACAAAGTAAAATGACATTCTGAGTTCCAGGTGGGTGTGAATTGGAGGGGATAGGATTCAACCTGGTGCGCTGCTCAGCAGAACTGGCAAGGGAGGAGAAAGCAGCAGACAGTAGAGGGCCCTTTAGCCTTGTCACGCACAGGCTGTGGACTCGGCAGACCTGCTTTCAAATCCTGGCTCTACCTGCTGCTCAGCTAGGTGAACTTGGGCAAGTCACTCAACATCTCTAAGCCTGCTCTTCATCCATATGATGAATAGGTTTAATAAAAGCCTGTGCCTTCTAGGGTTGCTAGGCAGATCAATGAGATCCTTTCCTGATAATCTTGGGGTGGGGGGAGGTAGTGCCTGATTTAAAAAAAAAATTAGAGAACCAAGATGGCGGGATAGAGAGAGGCTACGTGTCGCCGGTGCTCCAAGAGTCGGAGCTCGGCCAGTGGAAAGACTGCTTCTTGACAAGAAAAGTAGGGCAGCCAAAACTTAACAAAACAACGAGAGCCAAAGTGCAGCGGAATGCGAGGCAGTGGAAAGAGCGGAGGGCAGTAGGGAGCGCAAAGCATTTCACCAGGTAAGTGGAGAGCGGAGACAAAGGCGCCATCTTGGCTGAGCCACACCAGCACCACGGCTCCCGGAATCCGCCAGCAAAGAAACAGCTGATTCTTGTGAAACCAAAGATTATAGCCCACCATGGAAAACAGTCGACATCTGACCATGATGAAGCCCAAGTTGAACCAGATCCACACTACAATGGTGACGACTGCCAAGGATGAGACGCGAGCCTCAGCCCCGCAAAGAAAGCGACGCGAAGGGACATAGATGAGGCGGCCAGGCACAGGAGCAGCTCAACACTGAGAAAACGAGCGGGTGAAACACAACCCCCTGGAGTAGCCTAGCACCGGCACAGAACACCACAGCACTGAGGACATGGACGGATATGGCATGCCCCCCCCCCCCGGAGCCGCCCAACGAGATCACAGGTAAGTGAGATAAAGGGAGGCAGCGTGTTGCTGGCACTCCAAAACTCGGAACTCGGCCGGCGGGAAGACTGCTTCTTAACAAGAAAATAGAACAGCCCAAACTCAACAAAACAGAGAGCTGAAGAGCAGCAGAGTGCGAGGCAGCGGTCGGGGGTGGGGGGGAGCTATACAGATCTCCACGCATTTCACCTGGTAAGTGGAGAGCGGAGGCGAAGGCGCCATCTATGCAGGGCCACGCCTACAGCGTGATTCCCAGAGACCTACAGCAACAGCAAAGAGACAGCAGATCCTTGTGAAACCAGCGACTATTTACCACCATTGAAACCGATCAACTCCGGAACATGATGAAGCCCAAGTCAATCCAGACCCGCACCTATAACCACGATGGTTTCAAGGGGTGGGCTGTGAGCCTCTGGTCCTGCCATGAGTGCAGTGAGGAGAGACAAAGAAGAGGTGGCCATTCACAGGAGCAGCCCAACTTTGAGAACACGAGCCAGCAAGCCATGGCCCCCCATGAGCAGCCCAACACCGTCCTGGAACACCCAGAACTGAGGACACAGGTAGATGTCCTCAGCCCCCACAATGGCCCAGCACTGAGAACACGGGTGGGTCAGCCCTCAGCCCCACCCCCACAGACACCCACCCCATTCTGGGGACGTGGGGCGGGGGAACCCCCAGCCCCCCCTGCAGACCCCCAGCGTTGGGGACTCGGGGCGAGCCCTTGGTCCCGCCCCCAGAGAACCCCTCCCCCCCGGTGCTGGGGACGAGGGCAGGTGAGCCCTTGGCACGGCCCCTGGAGACCCCTGGCACTGGGGACACCGGACTGGTGAGGCCCCGGCCCTGCCCTGGAGTACCCTAGTACTGAGGTCACGGGAGGATGAGTCACGACCCTGCACAAGAGGGACTCCAGACAAAGAGAGAAAACTTCAGATGAGGGAAGAAGGCGAACTAACTGGGGGAGACAGGAGGGAAGGAGAGGGAAACAAACTGGTGCACAGGATGGACTTGCACAAAGATACCAAAGTCAACTACTATGCTGAAAACAGGAAGGAGGGAGGGGGGAGGCAGGGGGTGGGAATTGGGGGAGGGCTAATTGACCGATGAGTGCATGTATACGTCAACCACCCTGAAATCCTTCAAGATGTACGATTGCAATGCACTAATAAAATAAAAAAGAATTAGAGCCGGGCGTGGTGGTGCACGCTTGTAATCCCAGTACTTGGGAGGTTGAGACGGAGGATCCGGGTTCGCAGCCAGCCTCAGCCACTTAGTGAGGCCCTCTGCAACTTAGTGAGACCCTGTTTCAAAATAAAGAACAAAAAAATAGGGCTGGGGGTGTAGCTCAGAGGTAGAATGCCCCTGGTTCAATCCCCGGTACCACCAAAAAAAAAAAAAAAATTAGATGGGGATGAAAGTGAGGGGAACAGGTCAGGGTGTGTTTAAGAGACAACACAGCCAGGCATGGTGGTGCATGCCTGTAATCCCAGTACTTGAGAGGCTGAGACAGGACGATGGCAGGTTCAAGGCCAGCCTCAGCAACTTAGTGAGACCCTGTTTCAAAAACAAAAATAAAATAGGGCTAGGGGTATAGCTCAGAGGTAGACTGCTTTTGGGTTCAATCCCTAGTACCAGAAAAAAAAAAAGACAGTACATCTTGGGGGAGTAACAGCCTCCCTTCCCCCCACATACACACACACACCAGGATGAGTTATCTCTTTTTTTTTATAAAGGGTTTCACTAAGTTGCTGAGAGTCTCGACAAAGCTGGCCTTGATCCTTCTGTCTCAGCCTCCCAAGCACTGGGATTACAGGCATGCACCACCACACCGAGCCTTGAGTTATCTCTTGAAGCTCAGCAGGCTCTGAGAGTGTCTGGGATGGGGGTGGGGAAGCAAGAGCTTCCATGTCTGAGGGCTGCTGACCATAGGTAGACAAGCCTTCACCTCCGTGCCCACACCAGAGCCACACACACCCCATGAGGACTGCCGTCACCCCAGCAGGCTCAAGCTCTCGCCCACCAGACCCTGCCAGGCCTGGAGATCACCCCCAAGCTCCTGTGTAAAGATTCCCCGCCTGACTTCTGCCCATCTGACACCTTGCTCCTGCTGGCACCTCGGGGGTCCCTCACCCCCCACCCCTTCCCCTTTTCCTTCTGAAAAAAAAAATTCGCTTTTAATGCTGGCGTGCCCAGGTCTGGGGCTCCTGCCATTTTTTAAGGGAAGAATGCAGGCAGTTAACCAGCACAAGAGAATAGTTTATGATTAAAGGGCCAGATGCTGGTTACAAGATGTACCTGCCACATGAGGTCAGAGAGCACAGGGCGGCGGGGCTCCAGCACGCACAGATTTTAACTTTTAATGACAAGCAGATGCAAAGTTAGTGCTGCAGTCTGAAAGGCGGCAGCTAAGCCATATTGATTTCCCCCTCCACCTCCACCAGCGGGTATTTATAGAACCGATTACTGGAGTCTCCATAGCATAACCAGTCCAGACATCTCTCCCCACTGCGCTAACACCTACTGCCTGTCCCTCTCCCCCGAAGGACTCATCCATCCAGCTGGTCCCTGGGTGTACCTGGGCCTCCCCCTGTCTAGACTACCCATGAGGAAGGGCCCCGTGGGAGGGGAGGCCCGGGAAGGTGTGCATGGCTGCATGTGCTCCGATAACACCCAAGAGGCAAACAGATATGACTTGGGATGATCAGTATTTTGTCGAGATCTGGGAGAACTGGCTGTTCTCCTATGCCAGCTCATGTTCCATTAGAAATGGATTAAATCATGGGGACACTGAAATCTTTTGGGTGGCATTTTCATTTAAAACTCACCATCAGGGCTGGGCTGCAGTCCCCTGTCTGTGACCCGGGCTATGAGTCAGCCAGGTTCAGACACCTCATTGATAGGGCTGATTGTGATCCTCCACAGCAGCTGCTCCTCATTTCCTCAGCATTGAGAAAAATCATGTGCAGGAAGCTTTGTTCCTCAGTTGTAGCTTTTTACATTGTCCTCGGCAACTAGTGGGACTAAGCCATTGAATAATGTGAACCCTAGAGTCAAATGCCCAAATTCAAATTCCACCTCCATCAATTAAATCTCCCCTGACGCTTTGGTTGGTACTGGGGATTGAACCCAGGGGCATTCTACCTCTGAGCTACACCTCCAGCCCGATTTTATTTTATTTTACTTATTTGTTTTTTGCAGTACTGGGGATTGAACTCAGGGGCATTCTACCTCTGAGCTATACCCCCAGCCCTATTTTTTATTTATTTTGAAACAGGGTCTTACTAAGTTGCAGAGGGCCTAAAGTAGCTGAGGCTGGCCGTGAACCTGCGATCCTCCTGTCTTAGCCTCCCTAGTACTGGAATTACAAGCATGTGCCACCACGCCGGCTTATTTTTATTTTTGAAACAGGGTCTCACTAAGTTGCTGAGGCTGGCCTTGAACCTGCCATCCTCCTGTCTCAGCTTCCCAAGTATTGGGATTACCAGCATGCACCACCATGCCCAGCACCAATTTTATTTTTTTATTTTGAAACAGGATCTCACTAAATTGCTGAGGCTGGCCTTGAACCTGCCATCCTCCTGTCTCAGCCTCCCAAGTACTGGGATTACAGGTATGTGCCACCACGCCGGGCACCCAATTCAGGCTTTATGTTAGCATCTTTAAATCTCAGTCACTTTGTAAAGGGAGAACCATAAAAATGTCTAGCCCAGAAGTCTCTGGGAAGATGGTTCCAGTTTGGGTTGCTTAGGTAACAGACTGCGAGATGGCGTTAGCAAGCAGGACTTGGTCAGGGAACTCTTTTAAGAGCAACTAAAAGGAATTAAGAGCACCTTAAAAGGAGCAGGACTGGGCAGAGGGTGGTGAACCCCAGAGGGTGTAAGGGTGTATGGCCCATTGGCCTATCCTGAGTTGGACCAAGGGAACTGGGCCTGTATGGTCCTCAGTCTCATTAGTCATTGGATGCAGGTCACCCCTAAGGAAATGTGACCTTGGGCAAGGCAGTTTTCTTCAGTCAAGCCAGTTCCCAAAGGATAGCTGAGATTGGTCTATGTGAATTTTTTTTTTTTTTTTTTTTTTGGTGCTGGGGATTGAACCCAGAGGCATTCTACCTCTGAGATACACCCCCAGCCCTTTTAAATTTTTTTAAAAAATTTGAAATAGGGTCTCACTAGGTTGCTGAGAGTCTCACTAAGTCGCTGAGGCTGGACTTGAACATGCGATCCTCTTATCTCAGCCTCCTAAGTACTGGGTTACAGGCATGTGTCACCATGCCCAGTGGTCTATGTGAACTCTGACAAGTTACTCCACATTTCTGTTACCTCATCCACACAATGGGTTTAATAAAAGCCCATGCCTCCCAGGGTTGCTGGGTTGCTGGGCAGATAAATTAGATCAGGGTATGTGTGTGTGTGTGTGTGAACCCAGGGGCATTCTACCTCTGTGCTACACCCCCAGCCCTATTTTATTTTTATTTTGAAACAGGGTCTCTCTAGGTTGATGAAAGTCTCACTATTTGCTGAGACTAGCTTGGAACCTTGATCCTCCTGTCTCAGCCTCCCAAGTACTGGGATTACAAGTGTGCACCACCATGCCCAGCTTTAGATCAGGTCTTGACCTCTTCCTCCAGCATTTCCAGGAGTGGGTAGAATTAATCCCTCATTTCTGGAAGAAGATCTGGGCAGGACAGCATAGCTTCCACCATGAAGATTAAATGTGATAAACCAGGCGCGGTGGCACAGGCCTATAATCCCAGTATTTGGGAGGCTGAGACAGGAGGATCACAGGTTCAAAGTGAGCCTCAGCGATTTAGCAAGACACTTTTTCCGAATTAAAACAATAAAACAGGGCTGGTGGTGAAGCTCAGAGATAGAGCGCCTCTGAGTTCAATCCCCAGCACCCCCCCACACATACAAAAATGTGCCCTTAACACAGTACCTGGTGTGCCCTTACCACAGTACCTGGTGTGCAGTAATTGCTTTATAAATGGTAGCCATTAGCCAGGCATGGTGGTACACGCTTGTAATCCCAGTACTTGGGAGGCTGAGACAGGAGGATCGCAGCCTCAGCAACTTGTGAGGCCCTCAGCAACTTAGACCCTGTTTCAAAAGGAAAGAAAAAAACCTGGGCTGGGGGCGGAGCTCAGAGGTAGAATGCCCCTGGGTTCAATCCCCAGGACAAAAACAAATAAATAAATGAATAAAAGCCATTACAATTGTTGTTGCTGCTGTAATAACTATTATTTGCAGGCACTGTGCTAGAGACCCGGGACACAGCGGTGACCAAGATCTTGCTCCTGCCCTCAAGAAACTCAGTCCATCAGCAAATCAGACAGACAAGCAAATCCAACTCAGTGCAATTGACAGGGTGTAGATGGGAACACCTAGGAAGGCCACAGGACCCAGACTAGGAGGGAGCGACAAGGGCGGTACCTGGCGATGAAGAGGAGTCGGCCAGGCAAAGGGAGCAGGAGGCGGAGCAGGAGGCAGAGGCAGCCGCACGTGCACACTGCGTGACATAGGTCAGCAGGGCGGCCAGAGTGTGCACTGGGATGGGGGAGGCCGCATGTACACCAGGCGAGGAGGAGTGTGGGCTTGCTTGTAGAGAGGGCAACGGGAGGCATGAAAGAATCTTAACCAGAGAAAGGGCACCATCCATTTTGTGTTTGAAAAGGCCAGTCTGGCTGCCATGTGGGCAAGCGGAGAGATGGAGGAAAGTAGAGGCTGGGAGACCCATTGGGAGGCTGTGCCAGGGTCCAGATGAGAGGCAAGGGGGACCTGGACAGGGTGGTGGCACTGAAGAGACACAGTACACAGAGTCATGGAATATTTAGGAAGTGGCATGATTCGATGGTGAGAGAGAAGGGGGACTCTAAGGTCAGGCTGGAGGTTCAGCGTGAGTATTCTAAGACAGGGAGGAAAAAGAAGCCGAGGTCAGACACACGACCCATCATGCAGTGCGACTCGAAGGAGTTGCTTCCAGCCGGCTCTCCAAACCTTGCGGCTCTGTTTTAGAGCGGCCCATTGGGAGTCCCGTGGAGTACAGCACAACCATCAGAAGTAGCTCTGGCGCCTGGCGCTCTGGCTTATTTTTTATTTTGAAACAGGGTCTCTCTCTAAATTGCTGAGGCTGGCCTCAAACCTGCAATCCTCCTGCTTTAGCCTTCTGAGTACTGAGATTACGGGAGTACTCCACCATACTCGGCTTATTTTTTTTATTTTTATTTTTATTTATTTATTTATTTATTTATTTATTTTTTGCGGTACCAGGGATTGAACGCAGGGGCGTTCTACCTCCGTGCTACGCCCCCGGCCCTATTTTTTTTTTTTATGCTTTATTTTTGAAACCGGGTCTCACGAAGTTGCAGAGGGCCTCACTAGGGAGAGAGAGAGAGAGAGGGGCAGAGAGAGAGAGAGAGAGAGAGGAGAGAGATAAATCACGCACGCCCGCGCATGCGCGATGAGGCTGGCCGCGAACTCAGATCCTCCGGTCTCCGCCTCCCAAAGTACTGGGATTACAAGCGTGCGCCACCACGCCCGGCTTTATTTTGAAATAGGGTTTCTCTAAATTGCTGAGGCTGGCCTCGAGCCAGCTATCCTCCTGTCTCAGCCTCCCAAGTACTAGGATTACAGGTGTGTACTTTGTTTTTTTTTTTTTTTTTTTTTTTTTTTTTTTTTTTTTTTTTTTTTTTTTTTTTGTGGTTTTTGT
>PVJS01043778.1:0-16926 GCA_004027185.1 Glis glis | reverse complement strand
AAAAAAAAAAAAAAAAAAAAAAAAAAAGAAATAGATTTTCAGGGAGACAGGGTAGAGGTGAGGAATGAAGGTGGCTGATGGCAGGCTGGTGGCAGTGTGAAGAACAAAACCATAGAGAGTCCCCAGATATTTAGAGGGAAAGAGGGGGATAGTTATTGGTGATAGGTTGGAGTTTGGAAATTTTAGAGGGAAAGCTTTTTTTTTTACCCCATGCTGTTTAGAAATTCTGCTGCTCCCCAACCCCATTTTTTTTTTTTGCGGTACTGGGGATTGAACACAGGGGCATTTTACCTCCGAGCTCCACCCCCAGCCCTATTTTTTATTCTTTATTTTGAAACAGGGTCTCACTAAGTTGCGGAGGGCCTCACTAAGGAGCTGAGGCTGGCCGCGAACCCAGATCCTCCGGTCTCAGCCTCCCAAGTACTGGGATTACAAGCGTGCGCCACCATGCCCGGCTCTAGCCCTATTTTTTGTACACTTGGGATTGGACCCAGGGGCATTCCATCTCTGAGCTACACCCCTCGGCCTTTTTAGTTTTTGATTTTGAAATAGGGTCTCTCTAGGTTACTGAAGGTCTTGCTAAGTTGCTGAGGCTGGCCTCGAACCTACAACCCTCCTCTCTCAACCTTTCAAGTACTGGGATGACAGGTGTGTGCCACCACAGCTGGTCACAGGAAGTCTTAACCCCCGCACTCTGCTGTCTAGAGTCCGGATTCTTTTCCAGGCAGTCTACTCTATAATTCCTCTGTAACTGTTTTACGTTCAATGCCTTGGGATCCGAGTCCTAATCCTACACTGCCTCCTCCAGGAAGCCTTCCCTAGTTTTTCTCCCCAGGCTCTATTCCTGCCTTGACTCTACAGGACTGAGAACATCTGAGTCCCCAGATTGGAGGTTCTTTGCGATCTGAGGCCTCCTGGGCTCTTTGACCTTGCTCCACCCCGGCTGGATGCAGAGAGAGCTGTTGTACACATGTACAGGTCAGCGTCCTGGCCCGAGGTCTCTGCCTTCTGACTTACCTGACCCTGGCTCAGGCCACACCAACAATGTGAGCAGGATCCAGAGGACACCCGGGGCCATCACTGAGGGGCTCCAGCTTCCAGGGGACATACTTGGTGGGTTCCAGTGGATATCCTCGCCAGTGCTGGAAGGAGAAAAGCATGGAGAACCCAGCAGAACCTTTGACCCCTGTCAAAGTCCAGTTGGTGTTGAATGACAGGACTGCCCCTGGCAGAGCTGTGGGAGACTGTGTGTGTGTGTGTGTGTGTGTGTGTGTGTGTGTAACAGAGAGAGAGAGAGAGAGAGAGAGAGAGAGAGAGAGAGAGAAACAGAGAGAGAGAAAGTGAGCGAGCGCGAGCAGGCGCGCAGAGTGCCCTGGGTCAAAGCCACCTGGACCTCAAGGTCTCCTCCATTCTATCCTGACCTCCTGTCCCTCCCAGGCTGACATCAAGGGTCACTGAGCCAAGCCATCCCAGGAGGGTCCTGGAGGCCAGGTAGTTCAGACTCTACCAAATTCTGTCCATTCCCCAGACAGGTAAATGAAGGCCATTTCAGCAAATCTGCCCCCTTCCTACAGTGACAGTTCCGTAGCTGCTGCTGGCCACCCGAAGGGACTCTCAGCTGCCAGCAAGACAGGCTTTGCCGGGAGAGTGGATTTTTCTGTATTCGTCAGGTTCTGTCACTATGACAAAATGCCTGAGATAATCAGCCTGTGAGGAGGAAAGGTCAACGTTGACTTGCTGTTCTGGAGGTTTCAGGCTAAGGGCAGTTGGCCCCGTTGCTTTGGGGCTGTGGCGGGACAGTGCGCTCGTGGCAAGGAAGCTGCTCAACTCGTGGCAGCCAGGGAACAAAAAGAGAGACAGCTGGGGCCTGGGGTCCTGATATTCCCTTCAAGGGCACACCCCCATGACCTGATTTCCTTCCACTAGGCCACTAGGCTTCCCTTCTCTGTCTCTCTCTTGTTTTTTTTTTTTTTTTTTTTGTACTAGAGATTGAACTCAGGGGCATTTACCTCTGAGATAAAGAGCTACATCCCCAGCCCTTTTTATTTTATTATTTGGAAACAGGATCTCACTAAGTTGCTGACAGCCTCACAAGTTGCTGAGGCTGGCTGTGAACCTGCGATCCTCCTGTCTCAGTCTCCCAAGTACTGGGATTACAAGTGTGTGCCACTGGGCCTGGCAGGACTTTCCCTCTTAAAGGTTCCACCACTTGCTAATAGCACTACATGCTGGGGACCAAGCCTCAACACATGGGCCTTGGGGGACACCTCAGATGCGGACTATGGCTGCCCTGCCTCCTGCTTGCTGTGCTGCTGCAGACAGAGGATGGGTATGTGGGTTAAAGATTATTATTATTGTTGTTATTATTGTGGTACTGGGGACTGAACCCAGGGGCATTCTGCCTCTGAGCTACACCCCCAGCCCTATTTTATTTTTTTATTTTGCAACAGGGTCTAAGTTGCTGAGGGCCTCGCTAAGTTTCTGAGGCTGGCCTTGAACCTGCGATCCTCCTGTCTCAGCCTCCCAAGTACTGGGATGGCCCGTGTGTGCCACCTCACCAGGCTCTAAAGATTGTCTTTGTTGAGGCTTGCTCTAAGCCCATGGGGACCAGGTGATATCAGCTCTGACCCTGTCCAGTCCCAGATCATAAGCAGCCCGATGTAGCTGAGAGCAGGGGTTGGGACGAGCACTAGGGACCTTAGCTTTGTCCCAGGCGCTAGTTCATGGGCTCACCTGAATTAACAGCGAGGAGTCCTTCCTCTTCTCAAGTCCAGCTGAATGGGCTCCGGCTCCTATTTATTCCTCCATCAGGTGGGGCAGGCTGGATGAGACTGGGCTGCTGCACATATGTAAATTGCTTTTGTCCCAGCCCCAAACCTGCCCGTGGAGTTTCTAGCAACCCACCAGGCTGAGGACTCAGCATGAGTTGGGTCCTGGGCAGGTCTGGGAAAGCCCATTCTGACCCAGGATGGAATTCCCGGGGAGCCACCCCTGGCACCTGCTCAGCGATCAGGTATCTTCTTTCTGAGGACCCAGCATCACTCAGCACAAAAGCTGGGCACACAGTGTGGGGAATAAGGGATGGAATGAACGGGGTGCGCTCCCCAGTGGGAGTCAGAAGCCCAAGTTTCCAAGGATTTGGGGGAGAGGGCTTTGACCTGCAGAGCCACGTGGAGATGAGGGCTATGCATCCACCTGGGCAGGAACTGGGCCAGGACAGCTTCCTTAGGTGCAGCTGAAATATCTCAGTCATCGGCCAGGCACGGCGGCGCATACCTGTAATCCCAGTGCTTGGGAGGCTGAGACAGGAGGATCACAGGTTTGAAGCCAGCCTCAGCAACTTAGCAAGACCCTATTTCAAAATAAAAAATAAAATAGGCCTGGGGGTGTAGCTCAGAAGTAGAACCCCTCTCCACACACACACACACACACACACACACACACACACACACATGCACTGGGTTCATTTCCACACCAGAAAAAAAAAAAGAAGAAGAAAAAATTTCAGTCATCAAAATAATTTCTTAAAAAATATAGCCGGGCGTGGTGGTGCACACTTGTAATCCCAGTACTCGGGAGGCTGAGACCGGAGGATCCGGGTTCGCAGCCAGCCTCAGCTACTTAGTGAGGCCCTCCGCAACTTCGTGAGACCCGGTTTCAAAATAAAGTATAAAAAATAGGGCCAGGGGTGTAGCTTGGAGGTAAAACGCCCCTGGGTTCAATCCCCGGTACCACACACAAAAAAAAAAAAATAAAAAATAGGGCTGGGGGTGTAGCTTGGAGGTAGAATGCCCCTGGGTTCAATCCCTGGTACCGCCAAAAAATATATATAATAATAATTTTTTTGGTGTGACACAGGGGATTGAACTCAGGGGAATCCTATCTCCAAACTATATGCCCAGCCCTATTTTTTATTTTTATTTTTAAATAGGTCTCGCTAGGTTGATGAGAGTCTTGCTATTTACTGAGGCTGTCCTTGAACCTGCGATCCTCCTGTCTTAGCCTCCCAAGTACTGGGATGACAGGCATGCACCATCACACCTGGTTTCACAAAGAGTATTTTCACTGCCCTAAAAATCCCTTGACCTCTGGCATTCACTTCACTGATCTTTTTCCCTTCTCCATTGTTTTGCCTTTTCCAGAATGTCATACAGCTGGAATCATCCAGTTTGTGACCTTTTCAGACTGGTATCTATTGCTTAGTCATGTGCTTTTAAGATTTCTTCTTGTGTTTTCATGGCTTCATAACTCATTTCTTTTCAGTGCTGAATAATATTTCACGATCTGGATATACCACTGTTTGTTTATCCATGCACTTACTGAAGGACATATTGGTTGCTTCAAGTGTTGGCAATTATGAATGAAGCTGCTGTGAACACTGGTGTGCAGGTTTCTGTGTGAACTGAAGTTTTCAACTCCTTTGAGTAGTGAGGAGTGACTGCTGGACCGTAGGAGAGCATGTTTAGTTTTGTAGGAAACTGCCAAGCTGTCTTCCAAAGTGGCCGCACCATTTTACAGCAAGGAACAAGCATTCCTGTTGCTCCACACCCTTGCCAGCATTTGCTGGTGTCAGTAGTTTGGACTTTGGCCATTCTAATAGGTGTGCTGAGTATCTCATTTTTATTTTTATTTATTTATTTGGTGGTACTGGGGATTGAACCCAGGGGCAATCTACCTCCAAGCTACAACCCCAGCCAGTTTTATATTTTCTTTTGAAATTGGGTCTTGCTAAGTTGTTGGTGTCCCTAAGTGGCTGAGCCTGGCCTCGAACCTGCAATCCTCCTGTCTCAGCTCCCCAAGTATTGGGATTACAGGCATGAGCCACCACACCCGGCTCCTTAATATCCTTTAAAGTCTTGGACTGGGGTGCTGCTCAGCGGTTAGTGCTTGCCCTGCATACAGGAGGCCCTGGGTTCTATCTCCAGCACCACGAAAAACAAAAACAAAAACAAAAACAAAACAAAAACTTTGGAGTTATGTCAGAGTTGCAGCGTGTTGAACCAGGGACATGTCTGGGCACCAGCCCCTCCCCTTCGGGTCTACCTGGGAGCCAGGACCCTTCCTCCTGGAAGCTTCGATGATGGATTGTCTCTGCGCTCCCTGGCCTGGGCTTCCTCCCTTGATCCTGAGCTTGTGGGGCGCGGAGCGCCTGTGTCCGGGTCTGTCTCCCCCAGATAGGAGAGGCCGAGTCTTCTTGGGGAAGGAAGTACCAGCACAGGCTCAGGACCAGGTGGGTGTCAAGAGGGTTTGCCGAGTACCAGGAAAACCTGGCGGAGGAAGGCTGTGAGGTCAGGCTGGAGTCAGGCTCTGAAACACATGCACGCACATCCTCACACACACAGACACCCACACACCAGCGCACCTGGGTGGGGTCTGGGCGGCCGAGAAAGACGGGGGATCCCGTGATGAGTCACCCTGAACCCCAGGCTTCCTTCCCAGGATCCCTCCCTTCTGGTGAGGCCCACTTGCCCCGAGAGGTCTAGGCCCCTCCAGGCTGCAGACAGAGGTCTCCTGAGAGCAACCGCTGACCAGGGCAGGGGCCAGCGCTGATGGAGGTAGCATCCCAAGGACAAGCAGAGCCCCGGGACCTCCAAGGAGGCTGGGGTCAGGGTCAGAGGAGAAGGAGTGGGGGCAGGGCAGGGCTTGGATCAAGGTCAGAATTGAAAACCTTCATTTTGGGCCAGGTGTGGTGGTGCACACCTCTAATCACAGTACTTGGGAGGCTGAGACTGGAGGATTGCAGGTTGGAGGCCAGCCGCAGCAATTTTGTGAGACCCTCAGCAACTTAGCAAGACCGTTTCAAAATACAAAATAAAAAGGTCTGGGGGTGTTGTTTGGAGGTAGAATATCCTTGGGTTCATTCCTCAGTACCATACACAACATACACACACACACACACACACACACACGAGGGCTAGGCAAGCATTAACCACTTGGAGCAATACCTCCAACCCCAGTGCTTATGTTTTTTATTCAGCTCTGGGTTTTGTCAAGAGATATCATGAGCTGGGCATGGTGGTGCACGTTTGTAATTCCAGTACTTGGGAGGCTGAGACAGGAGGATTGCAGGTTCACCGTCAGCCTCAGCTACTTAGTGAGGACTTCCACAACTTAGTGAGACCCTGTTTGAAACTAAAAACTAAAATTGGACTGGGAGTGTAACTCAGAGGTAGAATACTCCTGAGTGCAATCCATAGTAACACACACACACACACACACACACACACACGAGATATCATGGAGCAGAGGTCAGTGAACTATAACCTACAGCTGTATGCTTTTGTAAAGTTTTATTTTGGTGGGGTGTCAGATTTACTTAACATAAAATGGACTTTTTTAATAGTTCAACTTATTTTATATTATTTTTGGTGTGGGGGACCTTGAGCCTGCTAAGCTAGTGCTCTACCACTGAGGTACCCCTGGCCTCAACTTTTTTATTTTTCGGTAGTGGGGATTGAACACAGGGGCATTTTGCCTCTGAGCTACACCACCAGCCCTTTTTATTTTGAAGCAGGGTCTCACTAAGTTGCTGAGGCTGGCCTCGAACCTGTGATCCTCCTGTCTCAGCTCAACTTATTTTTTTATTGTTGTAAAAACACATAAAATTTACCATCATAACAATTTTTTTTGTGTGTGTGGTACTGGGGATTGAACTCAGGGACATTCTACCTCTGAGCTACACTCCCCAACCCTATTTTTATGTTTTATTTTGAAACAGGGTCTCACTAAGTTGCAGAGGGCCTCACGAGGTTGCTGAGACTGACTGCGAACTGGTGACCCTCAGGTCTCAGCCTCCCAAGTACTGAGATTACAGGCATGCGCCACCTCGCCCGGCCATTTTTTTTTTTTTTTTTTTTTTTTTGGAAACGGGCTTATTAGGTTGCTGAGGGTCTGGCTAAATTGCTGAGGCTGGCCTCAAATCTTCAATCCTCCCACTTCAGCCTCCCCTGTCCTGGGATTATAGGCGCGTGCCACCGTGCCCGGCTCTTCCAATGTCATTTTTAATGAGTTTGTAACAGAACACAATGGGTTCCCCCCTAGGTGAGTGCAAAGCCCAAAGCAAAACCAAAAGATAACAGTGGAGAGAGGTTTATTACCAACATCAAGTAAGAGAGGTTGGGGAAAACTACCAAAGCAGTGGCTCCCGGTGAAAACCAAGCAAGGGTTTTGTTGGAGAAACTCTCAAGTATTCTTGCAAGAAAAACTCGGCTTCATACGCCCAGGCGGGAACATTCTTGAGCATGCTCAGTTCACCCTCGCGGTTCCTACTTCACAGGTTGAAGACGTGGAGGACGGGAACGCTGCTGGGCGGAGAATTTAGTATTCTAATGAGCCCTGCTTACTCTAGGTCACCTAGAAGGGGTGGGCGGGATGACTTGCAATTTTTGCTGGATCTTTGTAAGTGCTACAAAAAGCAGCTTCAGAGGCAAACGTACCGTCATTTAAAGCGATCACAGCCCAGCGCTGTGGCACATGCCTTTAATCACAGTACTTGGGAGGCTGAGACAGGAGACTTGCAGGTTCGAGGCCAGCCTCAGCAACAGAGCAAGACCCTCAGCATCTTAGCGAAACCCTGTTTCAAAAATGAAAAATAAAAAGGGCTGGGAGTGTAGTTCAGGGTAGAATGACCTTGAGTTCAATCCCCAGTACCACTAAAATAAAATAGAGTAGCAAGCTCGCAGGGTATTGTGAAAGTGAAATGAGGTCATGTGTATAAAATGCTTGGGACAGAGCTTAGCACATGGAAAGCTTTGGATGGGCAGGAAATTGGGGACAGTGTAGTCCCTTCTACCTACCTCAGCCTCCTCAGAGGAAGTTCAGTCCAGCCCACGGAAATAATCCACTTAATTATTAGTATGTCCACACTCCCACAATCTAATCGAGTCTGAATTCACAGTGACGTACTATTTCCATATCTGGGGAACCTGTCCAAACCCAGAGCTTCCCCGCTGGACCCCGGTCCCCAAGCAGCCAGCAGAGACGTAGGACTGGGCTTCAAATTGCAGACAAATCTTGAAAGGCAGGGTCGGCCAGCCCAAGAAGCGGAGGAACTCCAGAGGAAGAGAGAGAGAGCAGTTGTGGTTGGAGCTGCTGACCCCGCTGCCAGCAGCCAGACAGGAAGTGGACTTCAGTTTTTCTTTTCTGGAAGAGCAGAGGTGAGATTTAATCTCCCAGACACCTACCTGTCCTAGAACTGGGGAGAAGTTTTGTAATCAAGGACACGGGGTAGCCAGGCATGGTGGTGCACACCTGTAATTCCAGTACTTGGGAGGCTGAGAGGGGAGGATCACAGGTTCAAGGACAGCCTCAGCAAGTAGTGAGACTCTCATCAACCTGTGAGAAATAAAAAAAATAAAAATATATAAAATAAAATAAAAATAAAAAAATAGGGCTGGGGGTGTAGCTCAGAGGTAGAATGCCCCTGGGTTCAATCCCCAGTACCATTAAAAAAAAAAAAAAAGGCTTAGCCGGGCATGGTGGCCCATGCTTGTAATCCCAGTACTTGGGAGGCTGAGACCAGAGGATCTGGGTTCGCGGCCAGCCTCAGCTACTTAGTGAGGCCCTCCGCAACATAGTGAGACCCTGTTTCAAAATAAAGAATAAAAAATAGGGCTGGGGGTATAGCTTGGAGGTAGAGTGCCCCTGGGTTCAATCCCTGGTACCGCCAAAAACAAAACAAAACAAAAAAAAAACAAAAAAAATAGGCTTATATCAGCCCTCAGAGGTATGGGGGGACTGAGAGAGTGTGGGGTGAAGAGGGCCAGATATTGGTACTCTCTGGGGGATAGTAAACATGTATACAGGCTCTTAGCTATTACCACACTCCCTAAGAGAATGACATAGGACAGCGATCACACTTTTCTACTTTTGCAGTGCTGGTGATGGGACCCCAGGCCTCACACACGTGAGGCAAGTGCTAACCACTGGGCTACACACCTAGTCCTTTTAAAATTTTATTTTGAGAGCCAGGCATGGTGACACATGCTGGTAATCCTGGTACTATGAAGCTGGGACAGGAGGATCGCAGGTTTGAGGCCCTCAGCAACTTAGCAAGACCCTATTTTGAAATAAAAAATAGAAAGGGCTGGGGGTGTGGCTGGGAGGTAGAATGCCCCTGAGTTCAACCCTAGCGCGCACACACACAAAAAAACAAAACAACCAAGCCGGGTGTGGTGGCCCATGCTTGTAATCCCAGTATTTGGGAGTCTGAGACAGGAGGATCGCAGGTTCGCGGCCAGCCTAAGCTACTTAGTGAGGCCCTCTGCAATTTAGTGAGACCCTATTTCAAAATAAAGAATAAAAATAGGACTGGGGGTGTAGCTCGGAGGTAGAATTCCCCTGGCCACCACACCCAGAAGGAGCCAGGTGTGGTGGCACACACCTGTAATCCCAGTACTTGGGAGTCTGAGACAGGAGGATCACAGGTTTGAGGCCGGTTTCAGCAACTTCATGAGACCCTGTTTCAAAATAAAATAAAATAGGGTTCGGGGTGTAGTTCAGAGGTAAAACATCCCTGGGTTCAATCCTCAGTACCACCACCAAAACAAACCAAACCAAACCAAACCAAACCCCAAAACTCCAGAAGGTTCTCTGCCTGAATAAAGGGACACTTCTCTTAGTTGTGGGCCTCCTGGGCTGAGGACAAAGGGCCAGGTCAAGCTGTCAAGCTGGCTGATAGCCTGACGTCTCCTCTCTGCTGTCCCTGAGTCACTCGTACCCAAGACCTCACTGTGGGTGTCTGTCACCTGTGTGGCTTCTCAGCCAGAGGAGTAGAACCTGCCTGAAGTCAGGGAGACCCCAGGTCCAATCTAGGCTCTCCAACTCCCTGGGGGGAGTACCCCCTTTCTCTGTGTCCTAATTTCTCCATCTCTCACCTGGGAATGATAGTATGTCTGTCTCCTGGCCGTGACAAAGGAATGATGAAATGAAAGAATATTGGCTCACTTCCCACCATTTACTTATTTATTAAGTGCAATTGCTAGGACCTGGAAGTAAACATTTCTTTTTTTTTTTTTTTGCGGTACCGGGGATTGAACCCAGGGGCGTTCTACCTCCGCGCTACACCCCTGGCCCTATTTTTTATACTTTATTTTGAAACTGGGTCTCACGAAGTTGCGGAGGGCCTCACTAAGTAGAGAGAGAGAGAGAGAGAGAGAGAGAGAGAGAGAGAGAGACAGGGAGAGAGAGACAGAGAGAGAGAGAGAGAGAGAGAGCTGAGGCTGGCTGCAAACCCGGATCCTCCGGTCTCCGCCTCCCAAAGTACTGGGATTACAAGCGTGCGCCACCACACCGGCGGTAATCATACATCTTGATGGGTTTCAGGGTGGTAGAGGCATACAGGCACACATCACTCGTTTAGCCCTCCCCCAATTCCCACCCCATTCCCTCCCCCTTCCCTCCTTCTCACGCTCAGCATGGTGATTGACTTTGATAAGTTTGTGTATGTACATCCTGAGCATTAGGGTGTTTCCCTCTTCCCCCTGCCATCTCCCTCTGTTAGGTCGCCTTCTTTACTGATCTAAGGTTTCCCCTTTGTCTGGAGTCCCTCCTGTGCCCTATTCTCCCCAGATTCCGCATATTAGGGAGAACATCCAGCTTTTCACTTTTTGTGACTGACTAATCTCACTTAGCATAATGTTCTCCAATTCCATCCATTTCTCTGTAAGTGACATAATTTTGTTCTTCTTTATGGTGAGTAAAATTCCATTGTGTACATATCCCATAGTTTTGTAATCCATGCATCTGTTGATGGACATCTGGCTGGTTTCTGTTTTTTTTTTTATGTATTAACTTTGTGGCACTGGAGATTGAACCCAGGGGCATTCTACCCCTGAGCTACGCCCTCAGCCCTTTTAAAGTTTTTTTTTTTTTTTTTTTTTTTTTTTTTTTTTATAAACAGGGCCTTGCTAAGTCGTGGAGGGTCTTGCCAAGTTGCTGAGGCTGGCCTTAAACCTGCAATCCTCCTCTCTCAGTCTCCCATGTACTGGGATTACAGATGTGTACCAATGCCTCTGAAGAAAGTAAACATTTTAAAGTGAACAATTCCATGACATCTAGGACATTCACAGTGTTGTGCAACTGTCACATCTAGTGCCAAAACATTTTCACCATCCCAAACGGAAACCCTGTACCTATTAAGCAATCACGCCCTGCTCCCCCATCCCACCAGCTCCCAGCAACCACGGATCTCTCTTGCCTCCATGAATTCACTTGTTCTGCACATTGCCTATCAGTGGAATGGTACAGTATGTGGACTTTTGTGTCTGGCTCCTGTCACTGGGCATCATGTTTTCAGTCATGTTATACCATGCATCAGTGCTTCACTCCTTTTTATGGCTGAATAATATTCCATTGTATGGATATTGCATTTGTTGTGTCCATTCATCATCTGACCACCATTTGGGCTGTTTCCACTTTTGTTCATTGTTCATAACAGGGCTACAAACCCTGTGTACATTTTATGTATGTATGTATGTATTTTTGTGGTACTGGGGATGGAACCCAGGGGCATTCTACCTCTGAGCCATACCCCAGCCCTATTTTATTTTTTATTTTGAAACAGGGTCTCACTGAGTTGTGGAGAGCCTCACTAAGTAGCTGAGGCTGGCCATGAACCTGCGATCTTCCTGTCTCAGCCTCCCAACTACTGAGATTACAAGCGTGCACCACCACACCTGGCATGTCCATGGATTTGTTTGAGTCCTTGCTTTCAATTCTTTGGGGTAGGAATATTAGGAGCGGTTTTACTGGGTCAGTGTAGTAACTCTATTTAGCTTTTTGAGGAACTACCAAACCCCGCCATTTATTTTTTTACTTACTTTTTTTATTGGTACTGGGGATTGAACCCAGGGGCGTTCTACCTCTGAGCTACACCCCCAGCTCTTTTTATTTATTTTTATTTTGAAACGGGGTTTTACCAGGTTGCTGAGAGTCTCATTAAGTTGCTGAGACTGGCCTAGAATCTGTGATCCTCTTGTCTCAGCCTCCCAAGTACTGGGATGACAGTTGTGTGCCACTACACCCGGCCCCACCATTTAGTTTTGTACACTTGATATCCGTGATGTCTCCCAAAGCCAGGGGGAGAGGATTCTAAGTGGGAACTGTTTTTACATCCCCATTTTGCAGGCAAGACAGCTGAGGATAGAAGTGGCCCCATGTCCCCCTTTGGTTAATGACCACCAGAATAGCTCCCATCTGCTAAGTGACTTATGGGTACCAGCACTTGGTAAGGAGGGTCTTAGGATTGACCAACAAATAGCCTGGTGGTCCCTGGAATCTGACAGATCTGTTTACTCCTAATTTGAATAAGTTACTTCCTTGTTCTAAGCTTCTGTGTTTCTACCTGTAAATGATCACAACCCAAATCCCTACCTCACAGCCTTATCGCAGAGAGCAGACCTGATAATGTAGGCAGAGGATGGAGCCCATATTAAGTGTCTCATTTACAGATGTATCAAACAAACACTACGTGGTCAACTGAGACTCAGGGGGGTAAAGCAACTTGCTAAAAGTCACACAGTAACCAGCGAGACCTGGATCCAGTCTGTGAGCATTTCTTGAGAAGTTTCCATAACATTCTTAGCCTTTCTGGAAGCCAGTGAGGGGAGATTGCAAAGGCAGGTTGTCTTGAGGTTCACCACTGTGCTGCTTTGCTCTCTGGGGAGCTGACCTTTGGCAGCAGTACTCTTTCTGAACTGGCTGGCTGTGGCCTGTGGTCATGAATGACAGCAACTGGTTCCTGGTAGAGTTGGCCTTGCCACCTTTGCCCCAACCCACTCACTCCCCCTCTCTGCTCTTCTGTTTATATCAGCACAGTCAGAGGCAGGGTGGCTTATGGTGCCCCAAATGGGGCGATGTGCCTCCTCCTCCTCCTCCTCCTCCTTGTTGTCGTCGTGCTCCTCCTCTTCCTCCTCCTCCTCTTTCTTCTTTTGTGGTGGTGGGGATTGAACCCAGGAACATTCTACCTCCAAGCTATACCCCCAGCCCTATTTTATTTTTTATTTGGAAACAGGGTCTCACTAGGTTGCTGAGAGCCTTGCTGAGTTGCTGAGGCTGACCTTGAACCTGAGATCCTCCTGTCTCAGCCTCCTGAGTCCTGGGATGACAGGCATGTGCCACCACCCCCCGCCCAGGTACATCTTTGCCTGTAATCTCTGGCCACTGCTGGTTCCTCTGCTCTGAGACACCCTTCTTCTTTCCCCCTCATATCTGCTGGATACACGGTGGAATCCCACAGAACTCTGGTGATCTGGCTTCTAACCATCCCTCTGACTTCCTCCAGTGGGTTCTGCCCTCCAGCCCACTGGCCTCTGGTTCTTTGAGGATAAAGCCTCAGGACCTTTGCACTGGCAGTTCACATAGCTTGGAATATCCACAGTAATGTTGTCCAGTCATTCGGGGATCACTTCTTCCTAGAATCCTTCCTAACTACCTTATCTAAACTAGGTATCTCCCTGTGACCTCATCCTATTCACTCAGATCCTTATCTGACATTATCACGTATTTGCTTGCTACTTCTGCCTTCCCCAATTGGATGGAAACTCCTCACAGACCTGTCCTGCTCCGCTCTGTCCCCAGGGCTGAGACCAGGACCTGGCACACAGGCTCAGGAAACATCTTTTGGCTGGCTAACCAGGTTTATGATTATAAATACAAATCTTTCCTTCTCAATTGGCTCATAACATGAAGGTCTTTTCTATGCTTAGCCTCAGAGCCTGGGGGAAGCTCCTTGCATAAGTCCCAGGGGTTCAAATTCTGACTCTGTCCCCACCAGGCTGGGTGACTCTGGGCAAGTCATTGCCCTTCTCTGGGCCTCTCATAAAACTAAGTCCTTAACCCATTTCCTCCAAAAAATATGGTGAAAATTATAGCTCCCAGTCTCCCTGCAAGATGAATTAATAATATTGCACATGAGGGAATTAATGATTAATCAATCAATTGAAGGAAATTAATGATTTCCCCAAAGTCCAGTTCTAGGAATCTCCTTCCCACTAGCTGATCAGTATTAAAATTCTTTGTTCTTTGACTCCATTGGTCAGCAACTGTTCAAATGGCACCTATACTCTACCCAGCCCCATGCTGGGAGATTCTGGGGCCCCAAAAGGCCTCATCTCTGGGTTCTGAGGTTCCCAGTTTGAGGTCAGCCAACTTTCAGCTCCATGTGGTCAGGACTGAGCAGGTGGGAGAGGCCAGAGGAGAGCTAGGGTAGATCCTGGGAAGGGGGCATAGAAAAGGTCCTGGAGGAGGGGCTGCTGCAGCTGGGTTTTGATGGATAAGTAGGAGCTGGTCTTGCAGGAACAGCATTCCAGCAGAGGGAACAGCTTTAGGGAATTTGAAGGAGGGAAGAGAAATAATAAGGAATATTTACACACTTTTCTCACTCACCTGCCTCAGGACCACCCTAAGAGAAAGGAGGACCGCCACTCCAATTTTACAGTTGGGAAGAATGAATTTGAGAGACACTAAGAGGTGTATCCAAGGCCACAGAGCTGGTAAAAGTGTCAAAGCCAGGCCTAGATACATGTGAGGTTCTCCTAAAAGGACAATCTTACTTCCAAGGAAAAGAAGGTTATTTCTGATAGGCTCAGGTGAGTGGGTGTGGGGGGGAGCCAAACCTGATTGGCTGGGGAACCAGTAATTGGTTAAATGGTTAGAAAGGCAAAGTCTGGCCGGGAAGTAGGAGATGGGACTCTGATTGGCTGAGAATTAAGAGAGTAGTTTCATTGACTAAGGGGCAGGAAGATGGAATCTAGTTGGTTGAGAAGCAGGAGAAGAGTGATTGGTTGAAAGGAAGGAAGATAGAATCTGATTGGCTGAGGGGTGGGAGAGCAGCATGTAATTGACAGACGGGGCAGGGGCGGAGTCTAATTGGGGGGAAGGAGACTGGATTTTGATTGGCTGAGGGATAGGGGAGCGTTTAATTTTCTGAGGAGGCAGGGGTGGAGTCTAATTGGGTGGGGAAAAGAGAATGGAGTTTGATTAGCCGAGGGATAGGGGAGCAATTAATTGGCTGAGGAATAGGAGGGTGGGGGTCGGAATGGAGAGGAAGAAGGGGAGGTCAGAGTGACCTGTTCCTGGTCTTAGTAGTGGCATTTACCTCCTTCAGAAATCCTGTGTGTGTCCCTGGGCTCCAGCCGGGGGAGGTGGAGACTAATCCAGAGGACTATGGGGAAATGGAGGCAGGTGTGTGTGGAGGAGGGGAGGAGACTGGGTCACTCCAGGCAAAGGCCAGAGAGGACACATCACAGCAGTGCCAGCTGACAAGGCGTCCTTTTCTTTCTTTGCTTTTTTTGCTACTGGGGATTGAACCCATGGAAGTTCTACGTCTGAGCTGCACCCCAACCCTATTTTATTTTTTATTTGGAAACAGCGTCTTGCTAAGTTGCTGAGACTGGCCTCCAAACTGCGATCTTCCCCCAAGAAGGATCTCAGCTCCCAAAGTACTGGGATTCAAGCCACCATGCCCAGCTAAGGAGGTGTTCTTTTCTCCATTCCCCCATCATGCTTCCCCCAGAGTGAGTTGACGCTCAGGATTTCTGGTTCAGAGGTGTTCCCCTGCCTCCCCTATCCACAGGGCAGAGGAGAGGTGCTCTCGCCTTGATCCCGCAGCTCTTTCCCCTTCTCCAGCAGCCTCCTTCACCTGCTTGCCCCTTTTTTAGGGAAACAGATCTTAAAAGTTTCTAAAGACAAGGACCAGCTGGGCACGGTGGTGCATGCCTGTAATCCCAGTACCTGGGAGGCTGAGACAGAAGGCTTGCAGATTCAAGGTCAGCCTCAGCAATTTAGCGAGATCCTCAGCAACTTAGTGAGATCTTGTTTCAAAATAAAATATAAAAAAAGGGCTGGGGGTGTAGGTCAGAGGTAGAATGCCTCTGGGTTCAATGCCCAGTACCAAAGGGCAAGAGAGAGAGAGAGAGAGAGAGAGAGAGAGAGAGGAAACTCATGTAAATAAACTTAGACACTTTCTATTAATTAATCAGTTATTAATTAATTAATATAAAGAGACAGGGTCTCACAGTGTTGTCCAGGCTGGTCTTAAACTCCTGGGCTCAAGTGATCCTCTTCCCTCAGCCTTCTGAGTAGCTGGAGCCACAGGCTTGCACCACTGGGCCCAGTTAAAATTTAACCACTTTATTTATTTTTAATTTTTAATTTCTTTGCAGTACCGGGGATTGAACCCAGGGGCATTCTACCTCCGGGCTACACTCCCAGTCCTATTTTTATTCTTTATTTTGAAACAGGGTCTCACTAAGTTGCGGAGGGCCTCACTAAGTAGCTGAGGCTGGCTGTGAACACAGATCCTCTGGTCTCAGCCTCCCAAATACTGGGATTACAAGCGTGTGCCACCATGCCCATCTTAATTTTTAGCTTTTTAATTTTTTGTAGTACTGAGGATTGATCTCGGAGGCATTCTACCTCCAAGCTACACCCCCTGTCCTATTTTATTTTTATTTTGAAACAGGGTCTCACTAGGTTGAGAGTCTCACTATTTGCTGAAGCCGTCCTCAAACTGCAATCCTCCTGTCTCAGCCTCCCAAGTACTGGGATTACAAGTGTGCACCCCTGGGCCCAGTTAAAAATTAACCACTTTAGAGTGTACAATTCAGTGGCATTTTGGGCATTTATAATATGCAGGTGTCACCTCTATCTAGTTCCAGAACTTTTTTGTCACCTTAAAAGGAGATCCAAAGCCGGCGTAGTGGCGCACGCTTGTAATCCCAGTACTTTGGGAGGTGGAGACCGGAGGATCCGGGTTCTCGGCCAGCCTCAGCTCTCTCTCTCTCTCTCTCTCTCTCTCTCTCCTTAGTGAGGCCCTCCGCAACTTTGTGAGACCCGGTTTCAAAATAAAGTATAAAAAAATAGGGCCGGGGGTGTAGCGCGGAGGGAGAACGCCCCTGGGTTCAATCCCCGGCACCGCAAAAAAAA
>PVJS01043777.1:0-16932 GCA_004027185.1 Glis glis | reverse complement strand
TATTTTTTATACTTTATTTTGAAACCGGGTCTCACGAAGTTGCGGAGGGCCTCACTAAGTAGAGAGAGAGAGAGAGAGAGCTGAGGCTGGCCACGAACCCTGATCCTCCGGTCTCCGCCTCCCAAAGTACTCGGATTACAAGCGTGCGCCACCATGCCTGGCATGTTTATTATTTTTTAAGCCCAGGAATAAACACATTTTATGTTACTTGTGAGATCCTTCTCACGAATTTACTGGGTAATTTTTTATCTGAACATTCACAGTAATAGCTTGAGTTTACAAAATGCAACCTGTCATTCTGCAGATTTTTCAGGCTTACTTCAATAACATGGCCCTAGCTTCTCATCCTCTTCTTCAGTTCCTTTTGGATGCTTATTAAATACTTCTTGATCACAGCAGTGCTATATTCTTTATGTGTCATATCTAGTAGATTTTTCTAGTTTGTCATTTGATAATCTCCTTTATGGTATTTTTTTTTCGTGGTACTGGGGATTGAAGCCAGGGGCATTCTACCTCCAAGCTACACCCCAGCCCTATTTTTTATTCTTTATTTTGAAATAGGGTCTCACTAAGTTGCAAAGGGCCTCACTAATTAGCTGAGGCTAGCCATGAACCTATATCCTCCGGTCTCAGCCTCCCAAGTACTGAGATTACAAACGTGTGCCACCACACCCAGCTCATGGTATATTTTGATATATAGAAATTTAAAAAAATTATGTAGTTGAATCTTTCTTTGATTTCTATTGCTTTTGTATTTATGGTTCTTATTTAGATTGTCTTCACTGTAGTATATACTTTAACAAAGTGTTTTCTTTTTTTTTTTTAGTTGCAACTACTGGCCCCTCGGTATATTATAGTCAGTCACCAGCATATAATTCCCAGTATCTTCTCAGACCAGCAGCTAATGTTACTCCCACAAAGGTACATTTATAACTATATTTATAACTATTTCTTTTTTAATTGTTTAGGCTTCCTTTAAAGAAATTCAAGGGAGTAGTAGTATAGCATTAAAAATTATATATCCCTTAAGATAATAGACATTTTAAATTTCTTTCCAGGTACAAACTTGTAGTTCTTATTAACCTTATTTTTGTGTTATAATAATAGTGTGAACTTGTATAATATTTTAAAAATGGGAGTGGTAGTGTTGTTGGGTCCTTCATCTTGACAGAAATAGGACTAAAATGTCTTTACTGAACCATTATGTGGTAAGTACTTCTAGGCCTATTGTGGTTATAATGACATAAGACACAGAAAATATTATGACAGTTGAATGCAATGGCTTTGAGAACAGAAGGTTGTGGTAGACCCTTGCTCTTCTACTTGTTGTAACCTTGAGGAAGTTTCTTAACCCCTCTATACATTTTGCTTCATGTGTAAAATGAGGACAAAATAATACCTTAATCCCTAGGATTTTTGAAGATTTTAAAGTGAGATAATTATAGTGTTCACAATAGTGCTTAGTTGGCACATTAATAAATACTCAATAAATGTTAATCATCATTTTCACTGTTATTAACATCATTTGATAAATTGCATAGGAATGAAGAAATTATTCTACTTATTTATTGTGGATGTAGGTTTTTCAGATGCCATCAGTCAATTTTTATCATATGCTAAGAATATGTGCAAATATCTTTGTGATAATGTTATCTTCTCTTAATGATGTGATATGCATCCTAATGATACCTTCATCACTTAATACTCAAGTTTGAGATTTATAGAAATTGATTTGAATCCAGTTCTCTACAGTTAATGTTTCATTTTTTTTATTTTAGGGTCCAGTTTATGGCATGAATAGACTTCCACCCCAACAGCATATTTATGCCTATTCACAACAGATGCACACCCCCCCAGTGCAAAGCTCATCTGCTTGTATGTTCTCTCAGGAGATGTATGGTCCTCCATTGCGTTTTGAGTCTCCTGCAACAGGAATTCTATCACCCAGGGGTGATGATTACTTTAATTACAATGTTCAGCAGACGAGCACAAATCCACCTTTGCCAGAACCAGGATATTTCACAAAACCTCCAGTTACAGCTCATGCTTCAAGATCTGCAGAATCCAAGGTTATAGAATTTGGAAAAACTAATTTTGTGCAGCCCATGCCGGGTGAAGGAATCAGGCCATCTTTGACAACACCAGCACATACGACACAGCCAACTCCTTTTAAATTTAACTCAAATTTCAAATCAAATGATGGTGACTTCACATTTTCTTCACCGCAGGTTGTGACGCAGCCCCCTTCTACAGCTTATAGTAATAGTGAAAGCCTTTTAGGTCTCCTGACTTCAGATAAACCTCTGCAAGGTGATGGCTTTAGTGGACCAAAAACAATTCCTGGTCAAACCATTGGGCCTCGAAATACATTCAGTTTTGGAAGCAAAAATGTGCCTGGAATCTCATTTACAGAAAATATGGGGCCAAATCAGCAAAAGAATTCTAGTTTTCGTCGAAGTGATGATATGTTTACTTTCCACGGCCCAGGGAAATCTATATTTGGAACACCTGTTCCAGAGCTGGCAAATAAGAACCATGAAACGGATGGAGGAAGCGCCCATGGAGATGAGGATGACGATGGCCCTCACTTTGAGCCTGTAGTACCTCTTCCTGATAAGATTGAAGTAAAAACGGGTGAGGAAGATGAAGAAGAATTCTTTTGCAATCGTGCAAAATTGTTCCGTTTTGACGGAGAATCCAAAGAATGGAAGGAACGCGGGATAGGCAATGTAAAAATACTAAGGCATAAAACATCTGGTAAAATTCGCCTTCTAATGAGACGAGAGCAAGTATTGAAAATCTGTGCAAATCATTACATCAGTCCAGATATGAAACTGACACCAAATGCTGGCTCAGATAGATCTTTTGTATGGCATGCCCTTGATTATGCAGACGAGTTGCCAAAACCAGAACAGCTTGCCATTAGATTCAAAACTCCTGAGGAAGCAGCCCTTTTTAAGTGCAAGTTTGAAGAAGCCCAGAGCATTTTAAAAGCCTCAGGAACAAATGTAGCTACAGCACCAAATCAGACTGTCAGAATTGTAAAAGAACCTGCAAGTCATGATAACAAGAATATTTGCAAATCTGATGCTGGAAACATGAATTTTGAATTTCAGGTTGCAAAGAAGGAAGGGTCTTGGTGGCATTGTAGTAGCTGCTCGTTAAAGAATGCTGCAACTGCTAAGAAGTGCGTATCATGCCAAAATCTAAACCCAAGCAATAAAGAACTGCTGGGCCCACCATTAGTAGACCCTGGTTCCACTCTTAAAACTGGCCCAGAACACACTCAAGACAGATTCGCATTGGTGACTCCAAAGAAAGAGGGCCCCTGGGATTGCAGTATTTGTTTAGTAAGAAATGAACCCACTGTTTCCAGGTGCACTGCATGCCAGAATGCGAAGTCTGTTAACAAAAGTGGGTCTTCATTTGTTCATCAAGCTTCTTTTAAATTTGGCCAAGGGGATCTTCCTAAGTCTGTAAACAGTGATTTTAGATCTGTATTTTCTGCAAAGGAAGGACAGTGGGATTGCAGTATATGCTTGGTAGGAAATGAAGGAAGCGCTACAAAATGTGTTGCCTGTCAGAATCCAAGAAAACAGAGCCAGTCTACCACTTCTATTTCAGCACCTGCCTCTTTTAAATTTGGTACTTCTGAGATAAGTAAAACTCCAAAGAGTGGATTTGAGGACATGTTTGCTAAGAAGGAAGGACAGTGGGATTGCAGTTTGTGCTTAGTAAGAAATGAAGCAAGTGCCACCCAATGTGTTGCTTGTCAGAATCCAAATAAACAGAATCAGCCTACTTCTGCTGTTCCAGCGCCTGCCTCTTCCGAGACAAGCAAGGCTGCAAAAAATGGATTTGAAGGGATGTTTGCTAAAAAGGAAGGACAGTGGGATTGTAGTGTTTGCTTTGTACAAAATGAGAGTTCTTCCTTAAACTGTGTCGCTTGTAATGCCTCTAACCCAGCTCATAAGCCTATTGCAGATGCTCCTTCAGCTTTTACAATGGGCTCAAAAACGAAGCCAAATGAGTCTTCTGGAAGTCAGGTGGGAACAGGATTTAAAAGCAACTTTCCAGAAAAAGCTTTTAAATTTGGCATTACAGATCAAGGATTTAAATTTGGGCATGTGGATCAAGAAAATACACCCTCATTTACATTTCAGGGTTCTTCTAATACAGAATTTAAGTCAATAAAAGAAGGATTTAGTTTTTCCATCCCTGTGTCTGCTGATGGATTTAAATTTGGCATTCAGGAACAGGGAAATCAGGAAAAGAGTGAAAAGCACCTTGAGAATGACACTGGCCTCCCGGCTCAGGATGCTGGTGGCCAGAAAAATGGCAGTGGTGTGATTTTTGGTCAGACAGGTAGCACTTTTACCTTTGCAGATCTTGCAAAATCAACTTCAGGAGAAGGATTTCAATTTGGCAAGAAAGACCCTAATTTCAAGGGATTTTCAGGTGCTGGAGAAAAATTATTCTCATCACAAAGTGGTAAAATGGCTGAGAAAGCCAACACTTCTGCCGATGTTGAGAAAGATGATGATGCCTATAAGACTGAGGATAGTGATGACATTCATTTTGAACCAGTAGTGCAAATGCCCGAAAAAGTGGAACTTGTAACAGGAGAAGAAGATGAAAAAGTTCTGTATTCACAGCGAGTGAAATTATTTAGATTTGATGCTGAGATAAGTCAGTGGAAAGAAAGGGGTTTGGGGAACTTAAAAATTCTCAAAAATGAAGTCAATGGCAAACTAAGGATGCTGATGAGAAGAGAACAAGTATTAAAAGTGTGTGCTAATCATTGGATAACGACTACGATGAACCTGAAACCTCTCTCTGGATCAGATAGAGCCTGGATGTGGTTGGCTAGTGATTTCTCTGATGGTGATGCCAAACTGGAGCAGCTGGCAGCAAAATTTAAAACACCAGAGCTAGCCGAAGAATTTAAGCAGAAATTTGAGGAGTGCCAGCGACTTCTATTAGATATTCCACTTCAAACTCCTCATAAACTTGTAGATACTGGCAGAGCTGCCAAGTTAATACAGAGAGCCGAGGAAATGAAGAGTGGACTGAAAGATTTCAAAACATTTTTGACAAATGATCAAACAAAAGTCACTGATGAAGAGAATAAGGGTTCAGGTACAGAAGCTGCCAGTGCTTCAGACACAACAATCAAGCCAAATCCTGAAAACACTGGGCCCACGTTGGAATGGGATAATTATGACTTAAGGGAAGATGCTTTGGACGATAGTGTAAGCAGTAGCTCAGTACATGCTTCTCCGCTGGCAAGTAGCCCCGTGAGGAAAAACCTCTTTCGCTTTGGTGAGTCTACAACAGGATTTAATTTCAGTTTTAAATCTGCGTTGAGCCCATCTAAGTCTCCTGCTAAATTGAATCAGAGTGGAACCTCAGTTGGCACTGATGAAGAATCTGATGTTACTCAAGAAGAAGAGAGAGATGGACAATACTTTGAACCTGTTGTACCTTTACCTGACCTAGTTGAAGTCTCCAGTGGTGAGGAAAATGAACAAGTTGTTTTTAGTCACAGAGCGAAACTCTATAGATATGATAAAGATGTTGGCCAATGGAAAGAAAGGGGCATTGGCGATATAAAGATCTTGCAGAATTATGATAATAAGCAAGTTCGCATAGTAATGAGAAGAGACCAGGTATTAAAGCTTTGTGCCAATCACAGAATAACTCCAGACATGACATTGCAAAATATGAAAGGGACAGAAAGAGTGTGGGTATGGACTGCATGTGATTTTGCAGACGGAGAAAGAAAAGTAGAACATCTAGCTGTCCGTTTTAAACTACAGGATGTTGCAGACTCATTTAAGAAAATTTTCGATGAAGCAAAGACAGCCCAGGAAAAAGATTCTTTGATAACACCTCATGTTTCTCGTTCAAGCACTCCTAGAGAGTCACCATGTGGCAAAATTGCGGTAGCTGTATTAGAAGAAACCACAAGAGAGAGGACAGATTTAATTCAGGGTGATGATGTAGCAGATGCAAATTTAGAAGTTGGAGAAGTGGCTAGCACATCTGAAGCAACAACAAAAGCAGTGGTTTCTCCTCCAAAGTTTGTATTTGGTTCAGAGTCTGTGAAAAGCATTTTTAGTAGCGAAAAATCAAAACCATTTGCATTTGGCAACAGTTCAGCCACTGGGTCTTTGTTTGGATTTAGTTTTAATGCACCTTCGAAAACTAACGATAGTGAAACGAGTTCAGTAGTCCAGAGTGGATCTGAAAGAAAAGTGGAACCCAACAAATATGAACTGTCACAGAACTCTGGTATCAAACAGTCTTCAGATGGCAAAGTCAAGAATCTCTTTGCTTCCTTTCCAAAGGAAGAATCTTCAACTAATCACACATTTAAAACACCAGAAAAGGGTAAGTGCTTAGTCTTTAGAGTTAAGCACAATTTTTCCTTCGGTTTTCTTTTAATGTTCATTTTGTCGCAGACACTTTGTAGGACACTAATGTTTTAATCAAAGTTGGGTTATAAACACTGCTTTGTGAACACTCAAAAAACATTTGGGCAGACATTTTTCTTCCTAAATAAGTTCACCCATGAGTGTTCAAACACTAACAGAGACTGTAAATTATTTAAGATAATCATACCATGTGAGACCAGAACAAAACCCAATACAGTATAAGGACTTCTATATTGAATCATGAACATTAACTTGAGACTTTTTTTAAAATGTATTATTATTTTCTTGTCACTCAAAGCATATGGTGTTGAGATGTTCACGCATTACAGAGTTAGTCCTGCTACCATTTATTAAATGAGCAAAGAATGAAATCACCAGGATAAATGAATATGTAAGACAACCACACTGGGACAAGTTGAGGGACTCTGGCTTTTTGTATCCCAAAATGGTCAAGAATGAAAACCTTTTTGTTTTCTAGGATTTAATTTTAGCCTTTTTAAATCTAATCCAATGGCCTTTTGGACCAGCACCCCTTCCTCACAGCCTGAGAGCAAAGGTATAGAGTTAGCATTCTCAGCATTAGGTAACTAGCAGCTGGTAGTCCTTGGCAGAGTGACTAGTAACTGTGGCTCTATGAAATTAAGTACTTAACACTACAATGTGCATGTTTAAGAATGCTATTTTAAGCAAAATACCTTTTGATGGGTGGCATAACACCTTTTAATGCTATTTTAAAAATATCTGGATTCTGTTTACTCATTGCACATTCTTTTTTTTTGCTTGTACTTTCATTGCTCTATTATTTTCAACTCTGTTTAACGAAGACCTTTGTTTTATATAACCCTTGTGTTCAGCCACTAATGTCTGCCAGTATTCAAATGTGATGGCAGTAGCATGTATACAATATGGGTCCCTTTAAGGGCTTTGTTTTTTTTATTTATTTATTTATTTATTTATTTATTTATTTTGGCGGTACCGGGGATTGAACCCAGAGGCATTCTATCTCCGGGCTACACCCCTGGCCCTATTTTTTATTCTTTATTTTGAAACAGGGTCTCACTAAGTTGCGGAGGGCCTCACTAAGTAGCTGAGGCTGGCCACGAACCCGGATCCTCTGGTCTCAGCCTCCCAAGTACTGGGATTACAAGCATGCGCCACCACGCCCAGCTAGAGCTTCCTTTTATATGTGGTTTAGAAAAAGATTGTATTTGAAAGTAGACCTCATGACCTGCATCATTCTTAAAGATATCTTTGAGAAATTATGTGAAAAGTATGGATTTCATAGAAAAGCAGATGTATACTTGTGTACAGTCTTCGTGGGCTCTAGGTTAAGAGTCCTTGGCCTAAGAACAAATTTATCAATATGCTACTGAAAGACCAAGAACCTTATTCTGTTTGGAATCTGATGTCATAGTTCTGGGAGAGCTTATAAATGATGACTTTCAACATGAGGAAACTGAGGTTTGGAGAGACTCTCATTTACCTGAGGCCTCTTTCCCAGCTAATAGCAGAACTAGAAGAAGGATCTGTATCTTAGCGTGTACCTTTATATCTCTGGCTAGAAAATTGATAACTGTTTTTGTTTGCACTGAAGGAGAGGGCCAGGTTTAGCATTGTGAAAGAAAGGACTTTGGTTCTCTATCGTAGTGTCCTCCAGTAGAAATAAAATATGGTCTGTGTATATAATTTAAATTTTTCTAATAGCTACATAAAAAATGAGACAAAAGAAAAATGGATTCCATCAGTTTAATAATGTATTTGATTTAAGCCATATATACAAAATGTTATTTCAAATTCTAATCAATATAAAAAATTAACAAGCTGTTTCATACTTTTTTGTTCCAGTTCTTTAGAATCTAACATGTATGTTATATAGAGCACATCTTAATTTGAATTAGCCACTTTCGAGTGTTACTAAGCCACATGTGGCTAGGCGACCATATTGAACAGCATGGCTCTACAGAATGTTTCTGTAACACCAGGGGGTACACAGCATGCTTTGTTTGTCAGAAATTCTTCTTTACAGACAGAACAGATTGCATATATGATTTTTTGTGTGCGTGTGTGGTACTGGGGATTGAACCCAGGGGCATTCTACCTCTGAGCTACACCCCCAGCCCTATTTTTTTTTATTATTCTTTATTTTGAAACAGGGTCTCACTAAGTTGCAAAGGGCCTCAAACTGTGATCCTCCTGTCTCAGCCTACCAAGTACTGGGATTACAAGCGTGCGCCACCATGCCCGGCTATGATTCCTTTTTTTTTACTCCTAATTTCTCACCCTTTTTATTTTATTTATTTATTTATTTTTTGCGGTACCGGGGATTGAACCCAGGGGCGTTCTACCTCCGCGCTACACCCCCGGCCCTATTTTTTATACTTTATTTTGAAACCGGGTCTCACGAAGTTGTGGAGGGCCTCACTAAGTAGAGAGAGAGAGAGAGAGCTGAGGCTGGCCGCGAACCCGGATCCTCCAGTCTCCGCCTCCCAAAGTACTGGGATTACAAGCGTGCGCCACCACGCCCGGCTCTCACCCTTTTTATTGACAGCAAGGGGTAGAGTATGTCTCGGGTGTTTTCATCCATAGAAATTTTCTTGGATTTGTAGAGTATTACCCATAGGATGATAGTTCTTATATAATTTTACCTATTATCACATTTGGAAATATGCGTAACTGGGCATAACTCTAATCACCTGCCATCCTTGACAATTGTTAATTCGACTTATAGGAACTAATCAAGGTTGGCTCTGGATTAGTTTTTATGAGTACTAATCTTTGCTTATGATTTGTTGTAAGATTTTTTTCATTTGTTTTAAATGCATGGATATTTTGCTGTACTATAGTATGACATAGGTAATTATGGGAGCACTTTTTAAATTATAAAAATCAGTAGTAATTCTTTTCATGATTAGTAAATAAAAGCAAGATTTTTATATTCAGTAAGGGTTTGGAGTAGAACACTAAATCAAGTTGCTAATTCTAATTCATGAATATTACAGAGTTTGGTCTGCATCAAAGTATTTGTGTTTTTATCAGTATGTTATTTTAACCTATAGATAAATTCCAGGATGTTTATTTTTGGTTAAACTATTGATGTTATTAGTTACTTAACATCTTGTCTTTATCAATTTCTTTACTTGTGTTAACAGCAAAAGAGAAGTTAAAGCCTGAAGACCCTTCCTCAGATGATGATGTCCTCATTGTGTATGAACTAACCCCGACTCCTGAGCAAAAGGCTCTGGCAACCAAACTTCAGCTTCCTCCAACTTTCTTCTGCTATAAGAATAGACCAGATTATGTTAGTGAAGAAGAGGAGGATGGTAAATCCTTTGTTACTGTAAAACCACTCTGGTCTTGCTAATCTTTATAATTGGGAGTATAGTTTAATTATTTTAAACCTGACTTTTAGAACTTATCACAGATATCCTTACAGGTAGATGTTTGCCCCAAATGTATATGTAAAGAGTCAGTGGATATGATGGTCAGAAGAATGGCATTTATTTATTCATTTATTCATTATACTTTCATTTGTGCATTGTAATTATACATCATAGTGAGATTCAAAGTGATACAAAAGTACATGCACACATCACACCACTCCTCCTTCCTCCCTCCCTGTACATGTAAGTGAAGTTGGTAGTGCTACCACCTTCCTGTGTGCACATAACCTCATCTGAATTGTTCTCTTCCTCAAGCCTCATTTTTCACTTCCCTACCTCCCTCTCCTAATCTCCTTCCACTATTTTACTCTTTTCTCTCCTCAAAGAGTGGCATTTATTAAAACAAGCATTTTTTGAATGACTGTCAGGTGCCAGGCAGGTGTTCTGATGGAACTGAAAGCAATATTTTTTCCAGAAGTCTTAGGTGTGTGGGGAAAAGACAAGGCTGACAGGGTTCGTGATTGAAAAGTTTGTATGCCAAGTCACGCTTAGTGATGTAGAGGGTTGGGTTATGGGAAAAGGAGTTTAGAACCTGCAAACAGAGCGAAGTGGAAGCTCACAGCAGGGAGGCACTAGGGACCCAGACTGGCAGAGTGAGCTGTGGGTATGAAGAGGGAAGGGCAGATGGAGTGGAGCTGCCCTGAGGTTTGTGGCTTAACCCTCCAAACGTACTAGAAATTATTTTATTTAATATAATTGTTTGTACTTTAAGATGAAGATTTTGAAATGGCTGTCAAGAAACTTAATGGAAAACTCTACTTGGATGACTCAGAAAAATGTAGGCCATTAGAAGAAAATCTAACAGGTACGTAAAGTTTAAATGTTTTTAAAAAATTCTATTTAAAAGGAACCTCCTGGTCTGATTATTTCTATAATTATCAGTTTTATTTTTATAATAGATCTATCTATCTATATATATATATATATTTTTTTCTTTTTGTGGTACTGGGAATTGAGCCCAGGGGCATTCTACCTCTGAGCTACACCCCCAGCCTTATTTTATTTTTATTTTGAAACAGGGTCTTGCTAGGTTGATGAGAGTCTCACTAGTTGCTGAGACTGGCCTTGAACCTGCGATCCTCCTGTCTCAGCCTCCCAAGTACTGGGATTACAAGTGTGCACCACCACACCCACCTAGATCCATAATAATCTAAAGTATTTTAAAATAATATCAAGTGACAGACATGGTCTCTTGGTGGCTCTTGGTCTCCATTAGCATTTGTAGGTCTTGTTCTTCGGTCTGTGGATTACATTGAAGACCTTCAAAGCAGATCATTGTTGTAGAGTAGTTGGACTTAGTCTACTTTTATCTCTTATTTATCTGATTTTTCAGATAATGAGAAAGAATGTGTTATCGTTTGGGAAAAGAAGCCAACAGTTGAAGAGAAAGCGAAAGCAGATACATTAAGGCTTCCACCTACGTTTTTTTGTGGAGTCTGCAGTGATACCGATGAGGACAATGGAAATGGGGAAGACTTTCAGTCAGAGCTCCAAAAAGTTCAGGAAGCTCAGGTAAGAACGTCTGCTGTTTTCCTTTTGGTTCCGGTGCTTGTGTGGACACAGTAAACTTTAGAATGTTCTTATCAGATGTTGACTGGATTGCTGGCTAGCAGATGGAATGGGTCTAAATAAAAGGAGAGGCATAATATTCATAGAACACTCAAAATAGTTAAGATATTAAATTTCCCAAAATTTAGCTATAGATTTAAGGCATTACCAGGCCTTAAACTCCACCAGGATTCTTTGTAGATATAAAGAAGCTGATTCTAAAATTTCTATGGAAGGTTAGGAGTATACATTTATTATTATAAGTGAACTTACACGGATACATCACCACCCAGAGTTTTGAGTTTTTACCTTTAAATAGATACTGAATTTTGTCAAATCTTTTTACTGCATACATTGTTGCAAATGTGGATCTTTTTATTAGGTCTGTGAATGACATTGATTATTTTGAATGTTCAGAAAACATTGCTTTCAGACTAAAAAGTGAATATACTTTTGCTCAGCAGTTCCAGGAAACAGTAACAGTTATTTTTTCTTTCCCAGTCCTTACACCTTTACTTCCTTTTCTTATTTTATTAAGATTTCAGTATGTCATATTGCATTCCCATTATATCTTATGGTATGAGAAGACACCCTTACTTTGTTTTTCTCTTAGTGACAAAGATAGTGCTTCACTACTAAATATTATGTTGCCTATAGATTTTTTTACTTTATTACTAGTTTTCTAGTTGAGTTTTTTAATCATGAATGGATGTTGGATATTGGCAAATGATTTTTCTGCAACCATTAACATGATATTTCCTCATTAAGCCATTTGATGTGATACATTACTATAACTGGTTTGTTGAACCAGCCTTGCATCAAATCCCACTATCCCATTTGGTTGTGGTATATAATTTTTTTTCCCTGGTTTTGTTTTTGTGGTACTGGGGATTGAACCCAGGGGCATTCTACATCTGCACTACACCCCCACTGTCCATTTTTATTTATTTATTTATTTTTTACTTTTTTATATGTTTTTATTGGTGCATTGTAGTCTCACATCACAACGAGTATCAGTTTGGTGTTAACATACATGCACACCCATTTTTATTTTTGAAACTGGGTCTTGCTAAATTACTAAGGGCCTTGCTAAATTGCTGAGACTGGACTCAAACTTTCGATCCTCCTATTTCAGCTTCCTAAGTACTGGGATTACAGGCATGTGCCACTTTGCCTGGCTTTTTAAATTTTTGAAACAAGGTCTCTGCAGGTCACTGAGATTGGCCTCAAACCTGCCCTCCTGTCTCAGTCTCCCAAGTACTGAGATAACAAGTGTGCACCACCACAGGTTTTGCTGGACAAGCCTCTAGATTATTTTTTGGCAGTGCTGGGGATGGAACCCAGGGCTTCACACATGCTAGGCAAGTGCTCTACCACTGAGCCACAATTCAGCTCCCCATTTGTGGTTGTTTTTTTGTTTTTTGTGGTACCGGGGGTTGAACCGAGGAGCATTTTACTTCTGAGCTAGACCCCCAACACTATTTTATTTTTATTTTGAGTCAGGGTCTCGCTAGGTTGATGAGAGTCTTACTATTTGCTGAGGCTGTCCTCAAACCTGCGATCCTCCTGCCTCAGCCTCCCCAGTACTAAGATCACAGGCATGCGCCACTAGGCCTGGTGGGTTTTTTTCTTCTTTATTTATATACATTCTATTTCTTTGCTGAAAAGTTCTGTCTTTTCACTTGAGAGTATTTGTTCTTCTTGGAATATTGTTACCATTGCTTCTTTAAAGTCTGTTTGGATAGTTCCAACACATGGGTTATTTGACCACTCCCTCCTCTGGCCAGAGAACTGTCTTTTCATGGAACTTTTTTGTTTGTGCCATTGACAGTGTTGGTTTATTGAACTACTGTAGTACCTAGAAAAAAAAAGACCCATATGGGCGTCATCATCAGATCCCCCGGTCCTGAGATCTTATTCCTCCTGGATTTACCACTTGTCAGAGGCTCCTGAAAGTGCCTTAATGTTCCAGTCTAGGCATTTAGTTGTAGGTTTGGGGAGAGAGGGGGTGAAGTGCACTAACTCCATCTTGTCCAGAAATCCAAATCTTCAGTTTCTTTTTTTTTTGCGGTACTGGGGATTGAACCCAGGGGCGTTCTACTTCCGCGCTACACCGCCGGCCCTATTTTTTATACTTTATTTTGAAACCAGGTCTCACTAAGTTGCAGAGGGCCTCACTAGGTAGAGAGAGAGAGAGAGACAGGGAGAGAGAGACAGAGAGAGAGAGAGAGCAAGAGCTGAGGCTGGCCGCGAACCCAGATCCTCCGGTCTCCGCCTCCCAAAGTACTGGGATTACAAGCGTGCGCCACCACGCCCGGCTCCTCAGTTTCTTTTGAAATTGGTTATATGAGCTGGTATGGTGGTGCACACCTGTACTCCGGAACCTGAGGTAGGAGGATCGCAAATTCAAGACTAGCCTTGACAACTTAGCAAGACCCTGTCTCATAATTAAGTAAATAAATTAAAAGGGCTGGGGGTGTAGCTCTTGGTAAAGCACCCCTGTGTTTAGTCCCCATTACCCCCCCCCAGAAATAGGTTATATGATTCTTTTTATAAATCAGTATTTAACAGCATAGTATTTTGTTACTTCCTCTTTGCAGAAATCCCAGAGTGAGGAAATAACTGGCACAGCTGACGGTGTTTATACGGGCGGGACTGGTGTGACTGTACCATTTTTCTGTAAATCTGAAGAACCCGATTCTACTGCCAAATCCATTAGTTCACCATCTGTTTCCTCTGGAACTGTGGAAAAACCTGTAGATTTGTCTACTAGGAAGGAATCTGATACAGAAACTACAAGTCAAGGTAAAACTTGATATGTATTTATAATCATGTATTACATTATGTATGTATGTATGTATGTTAAAGAAGATAGGCTTTTAATGGTAGATCCTAAGCTGGGCACAGTGGCACGCACCTGTAATCCCAGTACTTGGGAGGCTGAGACACAAGGATTACAGGTTTGTGGCCAGCCTCAGCAACTTAGGCCCTCACAACTTAGGGAAACCCTGTTTAAAAATAATAAATAAAATAGAGCTGGGGGTATAGCTCAGAGATAGAATGCCCCTGGGTTCAATCCCCAGCACCCCCCCAAAAAAAGGTAGATCCTAAAAACTCTTGAAAACAAAATCTGAGATGCATAAAAGGGCGTAAGATATTAATAATAAAAATCATACTGCTTTGCTAACAAAGACAATAAGCATGTATCTTTATTGTTAGAGCTGTGATTATTGGGGAAAGCATAGCATGAGTCTGACCCCTGACCTCTCTGCCTGAGCATAAATGACAATAGTTTGCTTACATTGTAATTTTCTTTGTAATAATGGTTTTATTTGAATGAATCACTCAAGCATATTCAGAGTGTTTTAGTTGTACGTGAAGTAATTATAGAAATATAATAGGGGCTTAAAATTTTTGAGTCTACTTAAATGTCTTTTTCTGTGAGCCTCAAAGCTTGCTAAATTAAGTATCCAATTATAGTAATAGTATTGCTTTCTCCCTGTTTTTTCATTTCAATTATTTTATTTTTTTGAGGTGGAAGAAGCGTGTCTTGCTTTCTACTTGGTACACTGTCTACATTATGTATTTCAGAAGTAGTTCTAAATAAGTCACAAACTATACATTTACAGGCACTTTAGAGTTTTACTATTCTAGAAGAGGAAGGTAACTTCACACCTAACACCTCTGCATTTTCAGATGAAGAAGTAAGGCAGAGTGATTTCAGAGATTAGGCAGCTTTAAACATTGGCAAAATTCAGGCAAGACCCCCAGACTTTTTTTTTTTTTTTTTTTTTTTTTTTTTTTGCCGTACCAGGGATTGAACCCAAGGGCATTCTACCTCCGAGCTACACCCCCGGCCCTATTTTTTATCCTTTATTTTGAAACCGGGTCTCACGAAGTTGCGGAGGGCCTCACTAAGTAGCTGAGGCTGGCCACGAACCCGGATCCTCCGGTCTCAGCCTCCCAAGTACTGGGATTACAAGCGTGTGCCACCATGCCCAGCAAGACCCCCAAACTTCTGATGACTAAGTTTATAAGTGAGATATTCGGGTTTTCTGTAGTTGTTGTTGTTTTGGTGGTACTGGGGATGAACCTGGGGTGCTCTACCACTGAGCTATACCCCTAGTCCTTTTTTTCATTTTGAGATGGGGTCTCACTAAGTTGCCCAAGCTGGCCTTCCAACTTGAGATCCTCCTGTCTCAGCCTTCCAAGTACTGGGATTACAGGTGTGCACCACCGTGCCAGGCTTTATGGGCTTATATATATAACACAAAAAGTTTTTATACAGATATTTCCTAAAATCTTGCCCTTGATTGTTTTAGGGTATGAAAGACTCTACAAAGCAGAAACTGTATAGTTCTATACTTAATATAGTTTTGTGTGTGTGTGTTTATGGCACTGGGGATTGAACCTAGGGGCATTATTCTACCTCTAAGCTATGCCTCCAGCCCTGTTTTATTTTTATTTTGAAACAGGGTCTCACTAGGTTGATGAGAGTCTCAGTACTAGCTGAGACTGTCTTTGAACCTGTGATCCTCCTGTCTCAGCCTCCCAAGTACTGGGATTATAGGTGTGTGCCACCACGCCCAGCTGACTTAATATAGTTTTACATCTCATTGGCTTTTTCTTAAAGCTGCATTGTATTATTCATTGGGAATAGCACCTGTAAACTTAATATTATTGCAGAAGCTCAAAAGTGGATGTATTTTGTAACTTAAAAAAATACAGATTCTACCCCCCCTTTATCTTAGAGTGTAGAAAGTCCTACTGTTCTTTCTGTGTCCTGGGTAAAGCTTTGATGCTCAGTGTATCTTAAATGAAATAGTAAATTGTTCTTTTTCTTTTTTCAGTGGAAAGCAAAACAGTTTCATTTGGCTTTGGAAGTGGTACAGGGTTGTCATTTGCAGACTTGGCTTCCAGTAGTTCTGGGGATTTTGCTTTTGGTCCTAAAGGTAAGATCAAGAAAAGAGATTGTGATGATCATGTTACAGAATGAAGCACAACTGAAAAAGAAACCCAGACCTAGGTACAGTGTTGTAACTAAATATTCACTCCCTCATTTGCTTGCTGTCTTAATAATGCAGGACGTGACATTTTAATAATATTAAGAATTTTTACATAATTTTGTAAGTCATGTTGATGGCTCTCCCCATCTTGAAATATAGAACTATTTTTAAGTTTTGGAATAATCCTGACTTTGCTTCTTTTAACTATATGTACTTTTAGATTTGGTTTGTTAATATTTCAAGATCTGTGAATCTACTTTTTTTTTGGTGGTGGTGGTGCTGGGGATTGAACCCAAGGCGTCATGCATGGTAGGCAAACATTCTACCACTGAGCTATATCTCCATCTCTGAATCTACATTTTTAAGGAGATGATTTGGATTTGTGTATTAGGGTTGTGCTAAAGTAAATATATAATTGATGCGTGTGTGTGTGTGTGTGTGTGTGTGTGTGTGTGTGTGTGTTTTATTGGGGATCGAACCCAGGTACATTCTACCTCTGAG
>PVJS01043776.1:0-16932 GCA_004027185.1 Glis glis | reverse complement strand
TCACGAAGTTGCGGAGGGCCTCACTAAGTAGAGAGAGAGAGAGAGAGAGAGAGAGAGAGAGAGAGAGAGCTGAGGCTGGCCGCGAACCAGGATCCTCTGGTCTCCACCTCCCAAAGTACATTTGGGATTACAAGCGTGCGCCACCACGCTGGGCTAGTAAAAACATTTTTATTTCTTGAAATATTCATTTAGATACTAAGATGAAACTAAAAATGAGTGATTGCCATTAAAACTATAAAATCATAAAAATGTCAGATAAAAATTGAAAAGATTTTAATGTTTCTGATTGATAAAATCTAAACCAATTGTAAATAATTGAGAAGACACAATAATATCTGTTAAGTGCTTCAGAGCACAGTCTTGGTAGTAATCCTCCTAGTAAGTCTTTATTTTTTGCTACATAGCCATCTATTCTATTTGCTTCACTTAACATGTAGTGATATATTATTGGTGTTAAATTTTCCTGTGTCCCAATATTTGGAGGCTGAGACAGGAGGATTGTAGATTCAAGGCCAGCCTCAGCAACTTAGCAAGATCCTATTTCAAAATAAAAAGGGCTGAGGATGCAGCTCAGAGGTAGAATACCCCTGGGTTCAGTCCTCAGTACAAAAAAAAAAAAAATTCCTGTGGATATAATCACAATCAGATGTTTTTTTTTAACCCACTCTGGTCACAGATTTTCCATCCTAGTAGGATAAATGAAGTACTTTGTGTGTGTGTGTGTGGGGGGGTACTGGGGATGGAACTCAGGGGCATTCTACCTCTGAGCTACACCCCTAGCCCTATTTCATTCTTTTATTTTGAAACAGGGTCTCACTAAATTGCTGAGGCTGGCTGCCAACTTTTGATCCTCCTGTCTCAGCCTCCCAAGTACTGAGATTACAAGTGTACGCCACCACCACTCCTGGCTGAGGTACTTATTATTAACAAATTGAGCATATTCAGACCTTGTTTGAATATAGTCATTTGTGATTTTGTTCCTTTCTGCTCAGGGTTTTGCATTTGATAACTCCTTGATAGGGCAAGATGGGTGCACTCCAGGTTGTCCTTCAACTTTTACTTATAAAGTTGTTTAATTGGAGGTTTCTGTTTGGGCATAAGACCATAAAAGTAGGAGTGTGTCCCCCCCCAAAAAAACTTTAAATTTTAGCATTGAAGTTTTCATTACAAAAAAAAAGTCATGCTCAACCCTCTGCCCCTCCTCCTTTCCATTGCAAAGCAAATGTGATGTTACCAAGACTTTGAGCGTTGTTGACCTATTTGTCTTATAGAATTCCTGGCTCAGCTCTTTGTGGACACAGGTTATGAAGAAGTGGTGAATGAGTATGTGTTTCGAGAGACGGTGAATAAAAAAGAAGGTCTGTGTGTGCCAAGGATTTTCCTTCAGAGCAAATTCCGAAAGCCTCCAAAGAACCTGGACCCTGTGACCCTGGGCCTGGGTCACCCGGTTAGCAATTGTGCCTCCCCTTGAAAAGGAGAGTTTCAAATCACTTTTTGTTGTTGTTTGCTATACTGGATTGAACCCAGGGGCATTCTACCCCCGAGCTACACTCCCTGCCCTATTTTATTCTTTATTTTGAAACAAGGTCTCACTAAGTTGCAGAGGGCCTCACTAAGTAGCTGAGGCTGTCCACGAACCTGTGATCCTCCTGTCTTAGCCTCCCAAGTATTGGGATTATAAGCATGTGCCACCATGCCTGACTTAAAATCACTTTTTTTAGTTTGCATATTTTTATATTTCAGTTTTTTAAATGAACATTATAATTTTTATATTAAAAAGGAGCAAGTGTGTGTCTACTATAGAAATGCAAATTTTTAAAAAGTTTCATGGTATAACTAGTTTAGCCATGTTGTGCAACTGTAGAATTCCACAAAGGAAAGCACTAGAACCCTATAGCACTTCACAGATCCTTGTCTTTACTCATGTGACTCTGTACAAGTACGCCTCTAGACAGCAAAGCACACAACCCTGTAGAAAAATGAGGCCAAATAGACTCAAATAACATCCGTATATATATATATATATTTTGTTTTTTCGGTACCGGGAATTGAACGCAGGGGCGTTCTACCTCCGCGCTACGCCCCCGGCCCTATTTTTTATACTTTATTTTGAAACCGGGTCTCACAAAGTTGCGGAGGACCTTACTACGGAGAGAGAGAGAGAGACAGGGGGAGAGAGAGCGAGAGAGCTGAGGCTGGCCACGAACCCGGATCCTCCAGTCTCTGCCTCCCAAAGTACTGGGATTACAAGCGTGTGCCACCACGCCCAGCCCCGTATATATTTTTAGCATGAAGGATTGTTCTCTCTTCTTTTTCCAGTGTCTTGTATTTGCCCATTTTATCCCCTTGAGTTCATTTGTGTACCTCTTCGAAACCAGTGTTCCACACATACCACTTTTGCTATGTCTTTGCTCAAGAACCCACCCTGGCTCTCTGCCTGGTCTATACCCTGGATAATCAGTGCTGGTTCCAACCCACACTGTTTGCCGTGGAAGAGGGAGGAGAAGGCCACCATTTATCCCCACATCTGTCCAATGTAGTTTCTCTCAGGATATAGCTAATATCTAGTTCAGAGTTAGAATTGTAGGGCTATGAGGGGGAATTAGAATGGACTGGCCCAGACGGGCATGGTCGCACATGTTTGGAATCCCAGCGACTTGGGAGGGTAAGGCAGGAAGATCACAAGTTCAAGGCCAGCCTGAGCAACTTAGTGACACCCTGTCTCAAAATAAATAAAAACAGTTGGGGATGTAGCTTAGTGGTAGAGCACCCCTGAGTTCAATCCCCGGTACAATGAAATGAAAAAATAAATCAATAAAAAAAAAATAAAATGGACTGGCCCAATTCCCTGCTGAGAAATGAGGAAGCAGTGGCTAGGGGAGATCAAGGAGGCCAAAACCTGGTAGTGTGGTGGTATGTAGGGAAAGGCCTAAATTAGTGGGCTGACCTGTCTCCCAAGCATTGCCATATCGTAACTTTCACATTATGAAATAAAATCAGAGTTTTTTGGTCCATGAACAAAAATCAGTCCTGAAAGCCTTTAGGTTTCCCTTTCTGCAGAAAGCCATTTGTGAGAGTATTGTCTCGAATATATGGCTGGACTGCTTGTGTAGGAAACTCTAGGGTCTTTCAACCCCAACCGTGTCTGGAGAGGAGGGGTCCCACTGGGAAAGGGGCTGGATAATAGTCATCATGGTGCTGTGCAAGTCAGAGCAAATCCTCTTGGCTCCTGGAGAGAAGAGGGACAGGCTGCAGAGCTGTCAGCATGGCTGCTGAGTGACCTAACTGCCATCAGTCTCTGACTTCTTGAGCTGATGAGGGAAGCAGATGAGCCCTGTGTCTTACTAGTCTGTTGCTTTGTATATTCTCTGCCCTTCTTCTGGAGGCTGGAGGATGGCCATTCCAGGTAAGAGCAAAACTGATGAGGAATAGTCTTGTGCAGTGGTTTTTTTGGGTTCTTGTTTTGTTTTTGTTTTTCTCTGGAATCAGCTTATAAAGAAGGTGGGCCTCAGGGACAAGTCCAGCCCTGAAGCAGTGACGGGGAGAGCCAGGAAGGCCCAGGCTTATTACTTCCAGTACAAGGTTCTATCTGCTAAGCCTCCTCCACCAAATGAACCCCACACCCAGCTTTAGCCCCAGGATGCTGCCCAACACCTCTCCATGAAATCCTTTCACCCATTTCTCCAATAAATCTGACCACTGTCTGTTGGACTTAGTGACCAAGTCTGGTAAAGACAGAGTAGAAAGTGGGGAGGAGTGTGGTGTAATAGAGTGGGTTTGTGTTGCCAGAAATAAGTTATTTGGAATTCTGGCCTCATCCCTTGGCCTGTTTGAACCTCAGATTCGTTTCCTCATGTGTGAGATATAGATAAGTAGTTGGGCATGGAGGCACATGCCTATAATACCAATACTTGGGATGCTAAGACAGGAGGATTGCAGGTTCAAGACCAGCCTCAGCAATTTAGCAAGACCCTGTTACAAAATTAAAAATAAAAAAGGGCTGGGGGTGTAGCTCAGAGGTAGAATGCCCTGAGTTCAATCCCCAGTACAACAAAAAAGGATAACTAATGGTGTTCTGAGAATTAAAGGAAATAAATGGTATGTGGCACATAGTAAACCCTTCAGTCCTCACTTTTGTTACATTTTGTTAAAGTTTAATATATATGCAGAAAGATGTACAAACCAACTGTTTAGCTCAGTGGTGTTGCAAAGTGGACACACCTGTGTAACAGGCATTCAGCTGAAGAAATGGATGATGGGAGCTCCAGAACCCTCCCTTCTTCCCCCCTTTCAGTCACTGTCCCCCAAAGGGTGACCATGATTCTAACACCATAGTTTACCCTCTTCCTATATTATTTTTAAATTCTCCTCAAAGGAATTTAAGAGCAACTTACAAAATAGGTAAATTATAACAAGATTTTGAGTAAGGAGATTGGAGTAAAAGGAAAAAACAAGCTGAGGCCAGGAATAACACTAACAGTATTACAAGAGGTTTTACACACTTAAGATAAATTAGAGATTTGACTCCCTAGTGGTCAGTGTAAAGAGGGAAACAAGTCTAAACTCAAGATAAACCTGAGGCAACTGCTCCTGGATCTGAGGAATCCTTCCCTCCATCATAAAGAGAGCACTTTCAACAACTTTACCAGTAGTAAATACAAGTATCAAAGCATTGTTTCTGGTAATTTTTATGTAGATAGAAGCCCAAAGGACTAGCCAAATGCTTGATCTGGTAGGACTGAAAGGAGATGGGACAGGCAGGTTGGAACCCCTAAAAGATTGGTCCTTGTGGCAGTCTCTTTTCGTCAGCAAGAGGTGCAGCTATTGGAGATTGCTAATGCAGGGCAGACTGTCTGCCCAAGAGACAGGAAGGAGTGACTGTAGAAAACAGAACAGGTTGATGACCCTGGCCATAAAAAAAGGCCTCTTTACCCGTGGTTGGCTGAGGGGACACTGGTGACCCAGGACCGACAGTTTCCTTCAAACACAACTTGGAGTTAGCTCTACCCACAGGAGCAATGAACAGCCCCAAATTCTTACCTGATAAAACCCGGGTGCAAGCCAGATTATAGTGGTACACGCCTGTAATCCCAGTACTTGGGAGGCCGAGACTGGAAGATCACAGGTGTGAGGATAGCCTCAACAACCTAGTGAGACCTTGTTTCAAAACAAAAAAAAAGGCTAGGGGTTAGCTTGGAGGTAGAATGTCCCTGAGTTCAAATCCCAATACCGCAAACAAAACAAACACCCCTGGTGCAAAAGTCTCAACCACTTGGAATATTTAAAGATGATTTAATGGCATGCCCACCTCTCACACTAAGCCTGTCCATGACCTCACTTAAGATATATTTGTTGTAAAATACACTTGTTAAATGAGGTGACTCAGTCCATAAAGGTTTTAGCTGTGAGCCAGTGGATTGGTTTAAGAAACCCAAATTTCCTTAAAAAGCTTAAGCATAATAAAAATATGGCTTCAGCTCCACTCCTCTACTGCCCTGTGTCCATTCTCCCTGAGCACACTTCTGTTAGTATCCAAAATTTAGACATCAGTGGAGCAGGTTCTCCCACAGTTTGGGTGCCCAGGGCCCCAGAAAGTAAGGCCATGATTAGTAGTAAAACTCTGATCATAAGAGCATTTGCAGAATAATAGACTTCAGAGTCAACCATGACGGGTACAGCCTTCACACACAAAACAGCCACAGAAAAGAAGCAAGTACTGGTTTGCAGTACTAAAGAAATAGTATAAGTACTGGGCACGGTGGTGCACACCTGTAATCCCAGCTACTCAGGAGACTAAGGCAGGAGAACTGCAAGTTCAAAGCCAACCTGAGCAACTTGGCAGAGACTAAGGCAGGAGAACTGCAAGTTCAAAGCCAACCTGAGCAACTTGGCAGAGACTAAGGCAGGAGAACTGCAAGTTCAGAGCCAACCTGAGCAACTTGGCAAGGCCCTAGGTTCAATCCCCAGTAGTGCAAAAATAAATAAATGAGAAAGAAAATAGTTTAAGTACTACAATACTACATAGTAGTGTGTGTGTGTAATATATACATAATATATATTATGTACTATGTGCCATATCCATATGGTGTATATTATGTACTGTTTCTTGGAGATACATATATATTATACTATATAGTATAATTAAATATATTCCATGCAGTAATACTAATATTACAGGATATGAAGTATGAACATCTGGGTTCAAGTTCAGGACTTGCCCAATGAAAGTCCTAAGCTTCTCTGCACCTCAGCTTTCATGTGTTTTATTTTTTGTTTTATTTTTTTTTTTTTTTTGCGGTACCGGGGATTGAACCCAGGGCCATTCTACCTCCGCACTACACCCCCGGCCCTATTTTTTTATCCTTTATTTTAAAACCGGGTCTCACAAAGTTGCAGAGGGCCTCACTAGGTAGAGAGAGAGAGAGAGACAGGGAGAGAGAGAGAGCTGAGGCTGGCCGCGAACCTGGATCCTCCGGTCTCTGCCTCCCAAAGTACTGGGATTACAAGTGTGCACCACCACGCCCGGCTCCTTCAGGTGTTTTAGACTGAGACCTGTAGTACTTCTTTAAGACTGAGCCCTATAGTACAGAGCAGCTGCCAGGATTAATTGATATCATTCATGTCAGAGTGTTTTGTTTGTACTATAAATTGTCAGATGCTAGTTATTTCTTTTAATTTTTTTTTTTTTTTTTTTTTACGGTACCAGGGATTGAACCCAGGGGCATTCTACCTCCGAGCTACACCCCCGGCCCTATTTTTTTATCCTTTATTTTGAAACCGGGTCTCATGAAGTTGCGGAGGGCCTCACTAAGTAGAGAGAGAGAGAGAGAGAGAGAGAGCTAAGGCTGGCCGAGAACCTGGTTCCTCCAGTCTCCGCCTCCCAAGTACTAGGATTACAAGCGTGCGCCACCACGCCCGGCTCAGATGCTAGTTATTTCTATTATATTATAGAATCCCCCGCCCTAAATAACCTCTCCCATGATTATTATGTCCAAAGGGTAGAAACAGCTCAAACCAACACCTCTTCAAGCAGGCTCAGTCACCTGATTGTGGGTTCTTACAAAGGCCTGGGATTTGAATTTGCCATATAAGGTGGCACCAGATACTAAATGGACCTCTACCTCCCACTGCCATCTTTTTTTTTATGGTACCGGGGATTGTACCCAGGGGCATTCTACCTCCAAGCTATATCCCCCAGCTCTATTTTTTATTCTTTATTTTGAAACAGGGACTCACTTAAGTTGCAGAAGACCTCACTAAGTAGCTGAGGCTAACTGCGAACCTACAATCCTCCTTCCTGTCTCAGCCTCCCAAGTACTGGGATTACAAGCGTGTGCCATCATGCCCAGCTCCACTGCCATCTTAGTTTACAGTGTCCATTCTTATTGTCAATGTGGAGGAAGGAAAATACATGTTACAAATGTGTTTTTTAGGTCAACTTTAGGTCATACGATCAATTTTTGCTTCACTGTGGGGATGCTTTTACCCAACATTCAGTGTACTATCTTCTGAAGGCAGTTTGCTCTCAACTAAATTTGGGCAACATTTTTAGGCAATCTCTGAGATGTCTGCAAGGCCCCCAGGCACACAAGGGGGGGGGGCTTAAATATATATTGGACACTAATCAAGAATCCTAAGCTTTTTTCCCTGTGGATAAATATAATACCCCTTTGCACCTCCCTTATCCCTAAATATTTCTGTGGATTTGATGTTATTGCTGTTTGAGATTAAGGAAAAGCAAGATAGGGGCTGCAGCATGGACACTTGTCTGTCTCACATATTATTCATAGTTATCGTTCATAGTATTTAGTTCCCTATTTCACAGTTCCTTTCCCTAGGAAGGAAAAATTGTGAAGTAAACCAAGAGGGTGTCTTGCAGGACCTTGTTTTCTGTTGGGGAACAAATATTTCATACAAACTTCAGTTCTGTTACTTAGAACAAATGTTTCATTAAAAATAAAATTCTATGTTTCTTCACTTTTCCTTTCTGCCCTTCTCAAATGTGTGGCATTTTGTTAAATAGTGTTCATTGGGTACCAGCTGGGTACAAGGCACTCTGGGGTCACTACGACTAGAGTACAGGATTGAGGAAAGAGGACAGTGTGGGCACAAACTGATAGGTAGGGAAACAGCTCCAGCCATGTTTTTACTAATCCAGAATAAGACAGCCAGGAAATCAATACAAACTCTCAGAACACCAGAGGAAGAAAAGCTATAGAAAACTTGAGGGTGGCAACTGTCATCATCATTTGGAAAGAACCTTTCCATATTTTCACGGTAGAGGCACATCATATTCTCTGATCTGGGGCCTGGTCATGAAATGAGAACACAGCACATGGTTCCTTTAGAGTAGCGTGTCAAGCACATCTAGATCTATAAGAAATATATCAAGCCAGGTGTGCTGGCACACAGCTATAATCCCTGTAGAAATTTGGGAGGCTGAGACAGAAGCATTGCAGGTTTGAGGCAAGCCTCAGCAGTTTAGTGAGGCCCTCAGCCACTTAGTAAGACCCTGTTTCAAAGTAAAAAATAAAATAGGACTGGGGATGTATCTCAGAGATAGAACACCCCTGGGTTCAATCCCCAGTACCACAAAATAAAGATATCAGCTGGGCACAGTAGCTCACGCCTGCAATTTCAGTACTTGGGAGGCTGAGACAGGAGGATTGCAGGTTCAAGGCCAGCCTTGGCAACTTAGCAAGACCCTTTTTCAAAATAAAAAATAAAATAGGACTGGGGGGTGTACCTCAGAGGTAGAATGCCCCTGGGTTCAATTCCCAGTACCAGAAAAAAAAAAAAAGAAAGAAATATATCAAGACTGGCAAAATGAGACAATTCCTGAAGGTAATATAACTGCTAATGAAATAGGTAAAATGGCCAATTCAGATTAGAAGTAATTATAAATAAAATCAAGATTCCTTTTTTGTCTACCAAACTAAGAAAGTTTTTAAAATGATATAATGATGTAATATTCAATACTGGAATGATATAATATTCAGTGCTGATAAAGGAGTAGAGACTGATCATGGAGATACAAAAAAAGTATGGTTTTCTAAAATAGCACTGTCCACTAGAACTTTCTACAGTTCTCTGCCTATGTTGCCCAGATATGATAGCCATTAGCCACATTTGGCTATTGAGGACTGAGGCACTTAGTGTCCAGTGCACAGAGGAACTGATTTTTTAATCAAATTTAAATTTACACATAAATAACCATGTGACTAGTGGCTACCATAGTGGACACCACAAATCTAGAACATAAATAGCCATCATGCATCAGACTCCTTAGATCCATATATAACCTTTGATCCAGGATGTTTTGGGATCCAGTGTAAGGAAATAACCAGGTGTTTACACAAAGATTTTTATCACAATGTTTTAGAACAATGAAAAGGTGGTGCTGTGGTTTGGGTAAGTGTCCCCCAAAGGCCCATGTGTTAAAGGCTTGCTCCCTAACTCCTGGTACTGTTGGGCGATGGTGGAACCTATAAGAGATGAGAAATGGTGGGAGGTCTTCGGGTCATTGGGGATACTGGGACCCCAGACTCTTCTCTCTTTTATTTCCCCATCATGATGTGCTACCTTTCCACAGGCCCAAAAGCAATGGAGCAAATCGAGCATGGACTGAAACCTCCAAAATTGTGAGCCAAAGTAAATCTTTTCTCTATAAACTGTCTCATGTATTTGTTACAGTAACAGAAAGCTGACTGACACAGGTAGCAACAACTCAAAAGTTTTAAAATAGACTGGTTGTATAAATCATAACACAATGAAAGTAAACATGCAATCATTAAGAATAAGAAAATGCAAGCAGGGGCTGGGTGTGGTGGCGCCTGCTTGTAATCCCAGTACTTGGGAGGCTAAGATCGGAGGATCTGGGTTCTCTGCTAGCCTCAGCTACTTAGAGAAGCCCTCCGCAACTTAGTGAGACCCTGTTTCAAAATAAAGAATAAAAAACAGGGCTGGGGGTGTAGCTTGGAGGTAGAATGCCCCTGGGTTCAATCCCCAGTACCGCAAAAAAAAAAAAAAAGAAAATGCAAGCAGGACATGGTGGCACACCCTGTAATCCTAATACTTGAGAGGCTGAAACAGGAGGATCACAGGTTTGAGACCAGCCTCAGCAATTTAGCAAGACTCTCAGCAACCTAGTAAGACCCTGTCTCAAAACGAAAAATTAAAAAAGGTCTGGGGAGTGTAGTTTGGAAGTAGAATTCCCCTGGGTTCAATCCCCAGTACCATAAGAAAGAAAGAAAAAGAAAGGAAGGGGGGAGGGAGGGAGGGAGGGAGGGAGGGAAGGAAGGAAGGAAGGAAGGAAGGAAGGAAGGAAGGAAGGAAAGAGAAAATGCTAATGATAGGATGTCATCTGCATAAACAGGAATATAAACTATATGTTTCAATATTATTTTATAAAAGAGCCGGGCGTTGTGGCACACGCTTGTAGTCCCAGTACTTGGGAGGCTGAGACCAGAGGATCCGGGTTCAAAGCCAGCCTCAGCTACTTAGTGAGGCCCTCTGCAACTTAGTGAGACCCTGTTTCAAAATAAAGAATAAAAAATAGGGCTGGGGGTGTAGCCCGGAGGTAGAATGTCCCAAGGTTCAATTCCCAATCCCGCCAAAAAAAAAAATACTAAATAAATAAATATAAAGGATAGGGAGATGATATATGGTAGGAAAATCATACACAAGAAGGGTTCAATCCAAAGTGGTCATTTATTTCAGTTATTCAATTATAGGACATATTTGTTCTTCTTTATAGTTTCCTGAAATTAACAAGTTTTCTGTAATAATCTTACATTACTTTTACCTTAAGAAAAAAAGTATTTAGCCAGTTGTGGTGGTGCACATCTGTAATCCCAGCTATTTGGGAGGCTGAGGCAGGAGTATTGCAAGTTAGAAGCAAGCTTGGGCAACTTAATGAATAAGACCCTGCCTCAAAATAAAATTTTAAAAGGGCTGAGGATGTAGCTCAGTGTTAGAGCACTTGCTTAGTACGAGGCCCTGGGTTCAATTCCCAGTACTGCAAAAAAAAAACAAAAGAAAAAATATTCTGACATCCTCAGAACTACTTCTTTTTTTTTTTTTTGGTACTGGGGAGTGAACCCAGGGGCATTCTACCTACAAGCTACACCCCTAGCCCTATTTTTTATTCTTTATTTTGAAACAGGGTCTCACTAAGTAGCTGAGGCTGGCCGTGAACCCAGATCCTCCGGTCTCAGCCTCCCAAGTACTGGGATTACAAGCGTGCGCCACCACGCCCGGCTTCTCAAAACTTCTTTCTGAAACTCATAAATGAATTAGAATCCTTATGACAAATCTACTTGAAATGCCATTTTGACATTTAAGATTCTTACCCACCAGGATCCAGGAATAAGAGAATGGGTGCTCTTAGGTTATGCCAGGTCCTGGAATGTCATGGTGGGGTGCCTCAGATTAGGGGTATATCCATCTGTTGGTCTGGTCCCTTATGGCTGCTATGAATTTGGAAATGCGTATCTATTAGTTTGGGGGGGAATCTACTGGAATTATTTATTTATTCCCCATTACTTTTAACTCTACCGTGCTCACACACATTTTCTCCTCTCTGGGACTCTTATATTAAAATGTTGAACTTCCTGAATGGATGCTCTAGTTTTACAATCTGTTCTCTCTTTTTTGGCCATCTCTCTGTCTTAGTGTTTTTGCTTAGATTTAACTCACAATCCTTTTATTGAGTTTTAAATTTCTGCTTTCATATTAATAATTCCAAGAGTTCTCTTTTATTCTGTTAATGTTCGTTTTTAGAAATAGCAACCTATTCTTGTTACAAGGGTGCAATGCCTTCTCTTGTCTCTCTAAGGCATACATTCTCCAAAGGGGTAATATTGTTCCCTCAGGGGGCAAACATTGGTTTTAGAGAATTTGGGGGGAAAAAACTTATATATTACAATGATTTGTGGCCTTCCAAAACTCAACCCTATCTGACAAAATCATATTCTTTAGTATTTAATTTCTCTTTGTGTAATCTGTTTCCACTTTTTTTTTCTTTCCTATTTTTTCTCCACCTTTATGAGGAGCTTTTCTCAGATGTATGGTGATCCTTGATTTTCCATTTATTTACTTTAATATACTTTTTTGTGGTACTGGAGATTGAACCCAGAGGCTTTCTACCTTTGAGCTACACCTCCAGCTTGATTTAATTTCTTATTTGGAAACAGGGTCTCGCTAGGTTGATGAGAGTCTCACTACTTGCTGAGGCTGTCCTTGAACCTGTGGTCCTCCTGTCTCAGCTTCTCAAGTACTGGGATTACAGTCATGCGCCACCACGCCCGGCTTTTTAATATACTTTTATTAGTGCATAGGAACTACACATGTGATAGGAACATACATGCACACAACACTTGGTAAGTGTCTCCCCATCCCACTCTGCTCCCTCCTATCATACTGGAGGATATTATGCTGAGATTAGCCAGTCACAGAAAGCGAAGGGTCATATGTTTTCTTTCATATGTGGAAGCTAGAGAGAAATTGAGAAACAAAAGGGACTCCAGATAGAGGGGAAACTCCAGTAGAGTGATGGTGGGGTTTAGGGGATGGAGGTAGGGGGGAGGAGACTTGATGAATGAAATAATGCTATATACATATATGAAATTATCAATGTCATTTATTGTAATTTTAAATGGGGAGCTGAAAAGTTTCTTGAAGACTGTAAGCACATGAGGAGGAGTCATCAATATAGGCTTCTTTGTACGGTGATTCAGCTGGGCTGTTACACTACATGGCCCACAGCAAATAATCTCCCAGTATAGTACTATTTTCAGTACAGCTAGCATTGGCGGTTGGATCAGGAGGAGGATCTGGTTATGTTTGGAGATCCAAAGAGCAGAGAAAGAACGCTCTGAGGAAGTGCAAATGAGCAGCAAAGAAGAGAATGTTGCATAGGATAGGAGTAAATGAGCAGCAGGCAAGCTGGTCTCTTTGGGAGGGTTGAGCTGGGAAGGAAAGATGTGACTTTCCAAGTCAGCCAACATGTCTGAGGAGCTGACATTGGGACTTCCCCATTAGATGGTACTTTGTATGAGGACAATTCCTCCCCTCTGTGACATGGTTTGTGCCCTTTATACATGAGAGTCAGCACAAAACAAGGGGACCACAGAGGAAAGGGAAGGGAAACACCAAGAATCAGTCCTTGTAATGAAAGTCAAAAGTTGCCCGACCAAGGGACCTCCACTAGTATGACCAACCATCCAGGTTTGCTGGGACTGTCCCTGCAGTCCTATATCTGAGAGTGGATTGATGTCTTGTTAGACTCTTCTCTGGTGCATAGTCTGATGGAACAACATTAACTGATGAGTGCCTTTGTGCAAAAAAAGAAAGAAGCTTCCCTGGGCAAATGCAGTCCTCATAGCTCAGTATGGCACTTTTTTAGAAGACACTTTTCTGGCTGGGCATGGTGGTACATGCCGATAATCCCAGTACTTGGGAGACTGGGCAGGAGGATCAGAGGTTCAAGCACAGCCTCAGCAATGTAGTGAGACTCTCAGCAACCTAGCGAGACCCTGCTTCAAAACAGAAAATAATAATTAATAAAGGGGCTGGGGGTATAGCTCAGAGGCAGAATGCCCCTGGGCTCAATCCCCAGTACCAAAACAAAAGGCACTTTTCTGTTAGATAGCCCTTGGCTGGAGCATGTAGCTTGGCAAGCAGAGCTGTGGCTAGATTTCAGGCCCTGGTCTCCTTAGCAGCCACAAACCACACAACTGTGTAAGGCAGGCCTGCCACTCAGACTCCAACGGGATTTGTTCCCTGTCCCAGTTGTGTCTAATATCAGTAGTGCCAGAAAACAAAAATTCTTTCATCATCACCGAATTACATATTTTTGTCTAGATACTGGGCCTGCTATGTCTGTGAAATCCAGAATAAACACTGGATTTTTAATTTCCTCAAAGAATAAGGACCTCCTGGAAACAGATGAAAAATAAATAAGGCATCCGGAGGGGAAATATTGTAGCCAAGCATGAGACCGGAAATGGAATTCAGCCCTTTGATGGTGGTTCTCTGATTCCAAGGAAAAGGAACCCACCAGCAAGCACCAGCAGGGAAACCACCCTGTTTCTGTGGAGCAGCTCCATACTCAGTGCTACAGACTTTGCCTTTACAGCCACTCCCTCTGCAGTGCTGCCACTGTCCCATTCTCTCTCACTCCCCTTTCTGGGTCTCATAAAATGTGTATTTATTTTATTTTATTTTAGTGTGGGGAGGGTACTGGGTATGGAACCCAGGGGCATTCTACCCCCGAGCTACACCCCAAGCCCTATTTTATTCTTTTATTTTGAAACAGGGTCTCACTAAGTTGCAGAGGGCCTCACTAAGTTGCTGAGGCTGGCAGCGAACCTGTGATCCTCCTGTCTCAGCCTCCCATGTACTGGGATTACAAGCGTGCACCACCATGCCTGGCTGTATTTTTTCTTTAATATGATTTCTGTGTCTTGTATGTGTTCCTCTGTATTTCCTATCTTTTTATCTCTTGGAATTGCATTCCTCAGATATCTACCAATTCCATACTTCTCTATTCAGTATTTACTTATTTTGCTGTTAAACTTATCCATCGAAGTTGATATGTATGTAGCATGTGTGTATATACTTATTATTTATTTGGTTATTGCAGTTTTTCCCCTAGAAGTTGTATTTTGTTCTTTTTCAAACAGACCACATTGCTTTTTTATAGTTCTCTGGAGCTGGGTGTCACGGTGCATGCCTGTCATTCCAGCTACTCAGGAGGCTGAAGCAGGTGGATTGCTTGAGGCCAGGAGTTCAAGAAGAACTTGGGCGGCATAGCAAGACCCCATCCTGTGTGTGTGTGTGTGTGTGTGTGTGTGTGTGTGTGTGTGTGTGTCTGTGTGGTGTGTGTTTTGCTGGGGATTGAACCCAGAGGCATTCTACCTCAGAGCTATACCCCCAGCCCTATTTTATTTCTTATTTGGGACTCACTAAGTTCCTGAGGGCCTAAATTGCTAAGGCTGGCTACGAACCTGTGATCCTCCTGTCTCAGCCTCCCAAGTACTGGAATTACAGGTGGGCACCACCATGCCTGGCTAACCCCATATCTTAAAAGAAATTATTATAGTTTCCTATGCCTAAGGATACCAACAAGTTTGCGTTTTAACAAAATTTACCCTATTTTCTTTAAGAGAATATATCTGATAATTCCAATATCTGAACTCTTTTTCGGTCTGTTTCTATTGTTTTTCTTTGCTGCTAATTGCCGCTTTAGTCAGATTGTATGCTGAACATTGGTTTTGAAAATTACATATAGAAATGACCTGAGGCAAGCCGGGCGTGGTGGCACAGGCTTGTAATCCCAGTACTTGGGAGGCTGAGACAGGAGGATCTGGGTTCGCGGCCAGCCTCAGCTACTTAGTGAGGCCCTCCACAACTTAGCGAGACCCTGTTTCAAGATAAAGAATAAAAAATAGGGCTGGGGGTGAAAGAAATTACCTGAGGCCTATGTTGAAAATACCTTCAGGCTGGAATGTAGCTCAGTGGTGGAGTGCTTGCCTTACATGCACAAGGACCTGGGTTTGATCCCCAGACACACACACACACACACACACACACACACACACACACACACACACATTAACTCTTCAGGAAGTCTTAGTATTTGTTTCTATGAGTGTCCAGGGACTCACAGGCTCAAAACACCTTAAACCAAATGGAAAGTTCAATATTCCTTGACCCAGACAATTATCAGTGTCAACCATACAAATAAATAAATGAAAAAAAAACAAAAGACACACATGGACAGGGTTAATATTGAAGATGGGTACACAAGAGCAGCCTGAAGTTATCACTGGGCTCCAGGCTTAGGATGCACTTGATATCAGGCAGCACAGCAACTTTGTCAGCAAGGGTTGGGTTAATAGCAATCTCCTGGGAAAATCTAAACATGGTGGGAGCCTGACACAAAGCACTCAAAACCATCCCAGATAGGAAGCAGAACAGTGTCAGTAGAGGCCAGTTGTTGGGGCCTCCAAGTTCCACCCAGTGAGTGAGAGCTGCTAATAAGTCCCCTGGGCCTAGCCTAAGAGCTTGTTGGGTAGGAGGATCAGCATCTTAATCTGATGTAAAAGTTAAAGATGAACTGGCAAATGTGCCAATCCATAGAAGAAGGGTTGTTGGGAGTGGGTTAGATTTAGATTTGAGACTTATAAAGATCACTTCTTCTCTCCGGGTCTCAGTTTCTCCATATATAAAATAATATAATTGGATCACATAGTTAAGTATAGTCCATCTCTGCAAATCTGCAAACTTCTGAGATTACCTCTTCAGTAACATATTTCAACAGAATCTTCTGGAGTCAGCAACAACTCAAAAGCATGAGAAATGATTAGCGTAATCTGGGGTCATACTGACTAAATGTGATGTTTGTGTCCCCACCCCAAATTCATTTGTTGAAGCCCTTACCCCCAGTGTGGCTAAATTTGGAGATAAGACCTTTCAGAGGCAATTAAGGCCAGGCAGGGTGCACACCTGTAATTCCAACTACTTGGGAAGCTGAGGCCAGAGGATTGCAAGTTCGAGACCAGCCTTGGCAGCTTAGTGAGATCCCCCCCCCCGTCTCAAAATAAAAAAGGGGCTGAAGATGTAGCTCAATGGTAGAGCACCTGCTTAGTATGCATGAGGCCTGGTATTTAATTCCCAGTACCACATAAATAAAAATAAAAGAGGTAATTAAGGTTAACTGAGGTCATAAGGGTGGGAGCCTGGTCTGTTAGGATTAGTGCCCTTATAAGAAGAGGAAGAGAGCCGGGCGTGGTGGCGCACGCTTGTAGTCCCAGTACTTTGGGAGGTGGAGACCGGAGGATCCGGGTTCGCGGCCAGCCTCAGCTCTCTCTCTTTCTCCCTGTCTCTCTCTCTCTCTCTCTCTCTCTCTCTCTCTCTTTCTCTCTCTCT
>PVJS01043775.1:0-16932 GCA_004027185.1 Glis glis | reverse complement strand
CCGCTTTTCTCCGAAGAAGCTTTCTGATCTTCACGTCTTGGACTGGGACTGAATTAGTGGTTGCTCCAATCCTAAGACTCCAGCTCTTAGACCGTTCGACCAGCTACTGGTTCCTCTGACCCTCCACGTGCAGTCAGAACCTGGGACTACATTGCTGCAAACTGTAAGCCATCTGATAAATCCCTTTTTTTAAAAAATACTCATTCTGTGTATTCTGTTAATCTAGAGAACCCTGTCTAATACAGTCTCCATTTTTAAAAAAGAAAGAGGCTATGACTTACCCGCCTCTCAGTTAATAAATTACAATTCTGATTAGAACGAAGTCAAGTGCTTGCCCTCCACAATCAAAAGTTCTCAATGGAAAAAAATGTAATTTAGAATTGGCAAAGACTTCTGAAAACATCTATTGCAACCTAAATGAGAAGCTGAGACCCAGGAAAGGGAGTGACTTATGCAAGGCCACAGGTACATCCACATAGGGTAGAGCCTGGAATCTAGGTCTTGGGACTCTCTCCCCAGTGTTCCCATTGGAGAAACGTGCTTCTGCCCCTTTGTGATGATTCTGGTCATATGCTTTTCTTCTGGGTCACTGTTGAAGTCCTTATGCAACTAATAAAGTCACACATATTAGACACATAAGGAAAACATCCATGGACATATCAATTCTACATCAATAGCAATGAGTTATTTATTGTATTTAAAGAGTGTCTCTCAGAAGTGCTGTGGGTCACATCTGGGGCAGGAAACACAAATGCTCCAAGTGTATCATGAAATACATCTTCATCTGGTTGCAGTTTTAATAAATGGACTAAATTAAAAGTATCAGAAAAATTCTGACCTCCAAAACATTTAATCTTTAGATCACTGATAGGTGGAGGCCAATGTTATGGGAGTATTGGGGGCTGGCTAAAGGGATACACATGAGCCACACAGGATATATATGCAGACAGAAGGCAGGAGGGGCTCAGCTAGGTAGACTGTTGCCTGTATTTGCTGTATTTGAACAAGAGCTAAGGGAAGTGTGACTCCTAGTCAAGAGATGGGATTTTGGAGGATGACTCTATCAACATCAAGTCAAGTACTTTAGGTTCATCCTAATGTTTTTCAAATAAGCTCCTTGAATAATACAATTTCTTTTGCTCTTTGAAATGTAAACATTTTACAGACACAACCTCATGGCTGGTGTTATGGCTTGCATATAGAATGTGCCCTGAAAGAGCTCATGTATTGATGTTCAGAGTTGATATAATTAAATCATGAAGGTTGTACTATTACCAGTATATAAATCCATTGTAATGGATTTACTGGGTGATAAACTAGGCAGGTGTGGTCTTAGGGACTATTCAAGTCTCTTTGAATCCCTTGCTTGCTTTCTTGTTTCTGGCTTCCTTGATGTGAGAGCAGAACCCGTGTTCTCTCACTCTTTCTGCCTCTGCTACCATGCCCTGAGCTCTGATAATGTAACCTGACCAGATATGAAATGAACCCTTGAAATCTCCTGAACTGTGAGCAAATGAATCTTCCTTCCACTATATTGTGTGGTCAGGTTTTTTGGGTCACAGAAGTGAAATGCTGATTGAGACAGCCAGGGACTAGCCATTTCCACTGTTGATATAGAAGACCCAAGTCTAATACATTACTTCTTAACACTATCTACACTGTATAATTACCTGGAAAACTTAAAAAAAAAAACACTGGTGTCTGGGCTTTATGAAAAATATTTAGATACAATTGGTCTGGGGTGGGACCTAGCCTTAATTTCTTTGAGCTCTCCAGGTGCTTATAATGTAACTCCAACATTGAAAACAATGCCCTACAACAAGATAAGATTAGACCAGATACAAGGCAAAGGGGATGTTGGAGTGGAAGCTTTTTATAAGAAGAAAATAGTATCTTCCTCCCCCAAAGCAGGAATTAGGAGACAGGATAATATCTGAGCAGGGTTTTGACACTTTGTTCCCTTGCAGTTGGATCAAATCCAAGGTCTTGGTACAGCATTTGAAGCCTCTGCAGCCTAGTTATAACCCCTACTTTTAACCTGACCTCCCATCCATCACCCCTTACATCTTAGGATTCTATTATACAGGACTGTTCAATGCAGCCCAAACATGATCTGAATTTTCTTTCATCAGTTCTATGCTCCCTGAAGAAGACTTCTGTCTGTCCAACTTTGCATGGTGAGCACTTAGTCACCCTTAGAAGCCTGTGTCTGCAATCTACTGCTCCTGGAAGCCTTTTCAGCAACTTCAGGGCAGTGCCTACCCCTCTCTGAGTAACTCTCCCAGGAATCAGTTCAGAGCACTTAGTTGATGTTGAGCCCATGCTCCCGTTTTAGAATGTATACCCATTGATTCAGGATTTTCAGTCACATAGGCTCTCTGGCCTATCACAGAGAAGGTGCTTAATAAATGCACACCAAGTGAGCAAATGCAATCAGCACAGTGATAGTTAGAACCCAGAGCTGAGGTCGAATCAATTTTTATATATTTTCGTACACTCTAGTCACCTATGTTATGAGCCATTCTGTCCTGGAATGTTCTGGCTGGGAAAGCTCTTTGTTCCCTTTCACAGGTGAGGAAACTAGGTTCTTCAAGGACACCTGCATGAAATTAGACAAGGAATGGTGAAGAATTTACTAGTTCTCAGTCTAGTTTTCTTCAGTTACATGAAGTTTCCTCCTATAATAAAGTTCTTGACCATCATGTGCCCACAGGTGGGTGGTGCCACTGTGCCCAGAACATGTGGCCATCAACAGTCATCCAAGGTGTTAAAGAGCCCAGCTCACTTCTACCTACACCCAGGACTTGAGCTTCTACCTACACACCTATGTCTGCTGCAGTCAAAAGTCTTGCCTAGTTTTTGCTCGCAAGCAAACTGCCTGTAAGATACCCTCACTTGTGCTTTCACGGTGCCCTACAATGTCACAGTAGGATTCATTATCTTCTCTTTCCATTCTTTCTCCTCTCTCCTTATCCCAGGAGATGGGACAGAAACATGGGGGGGAGTCACTCTAAACCTTCGCTTCCCCTCCTTACCACATTTAATTGCTCAGCAGTTCCTGCTGATGCCATTTCAGAAACATTGCTTCCTAATAGGGACCCAGTTCCTTGCCCTGCCCCCTGAGAACCTGGATCATTCCCTCTGTTTGGGGCTGCTTGTTATTTTCCTCAAAACAGAGACTTTCCGAAAGCTAAAAAATTGTGCCTCTTTTCTGGATTCACAGATGATTTCAAAATGGATAATTACCTCTTCCATCTTCAGCTATGATTCTATTTTGGAATCCTCTTCTAATTAAAAAAAAACAACACCAACTCCTAGTGCTATTTGAGTCTGAGTCATTTGTATGGTAAAACCAAGCAAAGTTGAACAAATAAATGTGAAACACAGGAATCAGGCTCCCCAGGCCTCCCCATGGGATCAGAGATCAACACAAGATGTGCACATTAGCTCTCAGGACACACTCCCCAGATCACCCAAGGCAAGCAAAGTACATTGGATTTTTTGGGTAATTTTCCTCCAAGTTTCTCATTCAAATGCTTAGCACAGCCCCTGCATATATATGTGTTTAATAAATACCACCTCTTATTATTTCCCCTCCCTGCATGTATTCTTCAGGGATTTTAAAAAATGCATAAATCCTACTTATGATGTGACTAATCCCCCGAGGCTCTGACTGATGCCCACTTTCACTCCAGTGAGCATGCCAATATGTCACCTCATCTTCCACTCATCATGAAAGAGTCATAAAAACCAGAATCGGGGAGCCTATATGGATCAACAAACACAAGCCCTTATTTGCACATGGGGGAACTGAGGTCATGTACCTCATCAACATCCATTATAAAGGGCTCTGAGTTTTAGAAATACACAACACACATTCAATCAAGACCTTTCCCTGTAAGAGCTAACCACAGACTGTCATATGTGGGTCAGTGACATTGTAGTTACTTTGGAAGCACCTAAGTACATAGATGAGCCAGACAAAGATCTGGTCCTGTTAGTTATGGAGGAGGAGTCGGGTCTTAACCAGTTAGACATGAAGGGCAGAGGGTCATGAGAAAATGGAGGCCCAGGTTCCAGCAAAGAGTTTAAGGGAGTAGAAAAGATTGGGTAAAGCCTACCCTATAATGTTCCTGTGATCTTTTCATATTCAATTTACTTCAACACATTTTTTTATACCAAAAGCTAGTAAGCATTGTGTAGGGCATGAAATGAATCATATACTGTCATATGTGGTTGAAGCCCCCAGGGACTCACAGATTATCAACTAATCACGGAGCAGAGTGACGTCTCAGCTCTGAAGGATGAGTGGAGTGTCCCAGATGTTCAGAAAGGGAAAAGGGCAGATGAAAGAAAACAGAAGCTTGTTCAGGAGCCCAAGAGGGTGACAGGGCCCAGCATAATCCCAAATGAAGAGAGTAGGGAAGGGGTGGGAGTGGGAGGTGCCAAGATATGGGGCTGGGACTTAAATGGTGAAGGAACTTAGGCATTGGACTTTGTCACAAGTGAGTGAGGAGGCAACACAATGCTGTTTCAGTAGAGGATGTCCCCTGTGTTTTCCTGGAGTGACCATGTGGCTTGCCTCCCTGGCCACAGCCTTCCTCCCTGGGCACCATCACCTAACTGCTTAAGCAGAAATGTAGGCACCCTCTCAATCCCTGCTTCCTGGCCTTCTCTTATCCAGCTCACCCCCAAGTCATGTCCCTCCCACCTCCCCAGTCTGTCTGACATTCTTCTACTTCTCTCAGTCACACCATCCTGTCCCAGTCAGAACTACCAGTACTGCCATGAACCCAGTCCCCACTGGGCTCCCCTCCCTCCATTGATACCTCCCAGTTTTGTCACCTTGCACAGTAGCCAGAAAGATCTTGAAAATGCAGATCTGACCAGGCTGCCATGCTGCCCTGATTAAAGCACATTTATGGTCTAAATACCTCTCATGCACCTTCCCAGGGCCTGCGGGTCTTGCCTTGATGACCATTCCAGGCTCATTGCATCATCCAGCCTCTTCCCTCTGCGTGGGGCATGTGGTCCTCCTTTTGTCCTTCTCTCTGACATGTTCTTCCTGAACGTAGGACCCTGTCACATGTTCCTGTCTCAGGTTGGTCTTCTCACAATCTTGCACGGGCAAGACAGCTCCCACTTCTCAGACCATATGTCATCTGCCAGGAAGGGCCTTCCTGATTCTTCCCCTCTCTCCTATTTTGCCCTCCCAATTTCTTTTACACTATAGCATTTATCACATCGTACACTAGTGTGTGTGTGTGTGTGTGTGTGTGTGTGTGTATGTGTGTGCATGCATGTGTGTTTTTTTTGCAATCAGTTTTTCCCCAATTCTCAGGACAATACTTGAGACAAATGGGTTCTCAATACACACTAGTGGGCTGTATGAGTTGCTCCCACACCTTGCTAAAGACCAGATTTTGGTGGCCATGGTTTATGATGTGTGACCTTGCTCTCTGAGTCAGGAATGGTGTGAGACTGTAGCCAAATGAATTGCCTTATCATTCACTAATCAGATTCTCTTGCTCAAGAATCTAAGAGATATCCAGACTCTACTAGGTTGATGGTGAGCATTGAATCGCTAATATTTCATAGACTCAAACCATTTGGGAGCCAATTGGGGATATCTCAAGCAGAGAGAGGAAGTTGGGGGAATGGAGAGAAAGGAAAAAGAAGCATTAATTATAGTGATTATACAGATTCCAAAATCAGAGAGAGAAGCATTGAATCCTGGGTCTTCCCTCTTTTTCCTAAAAGACATCACTGATGCCCTTCTATTCTTTTGTCCCTGAAATTGCATTTTTAAAATCCCTGTCTTTATTCCAACAAGATGGGGTGGGTTTATGTTTGTTAAATCAAAGGATATTTGACAAAGACATTTGGGAAGACCACTCACTCTTGTTGTGGTGTGGAGGGTGGTCCAGAGCAGAGACCTGCAGGCAGGAAGCAAGTCTGGTGGCTTTTGCAATGGACCAGGTGTGAGATGACAAGTTCTGAGCCAAGAATAGTGAGGCAATTGGAAGGAATGGAGTCAAAGGACATTCCAGAGGCAGAGTTGACATGTGCCAATGGGACATACTGAGTGAAGAGAGGAAAGTCAAGATAATGTCCAGGTTTTAGCTTGAGCCACCCAGGGACAGTCCTGTGAACTGGGCTCTTGACTGTGGGAGGAATGGCTACGGGAGTGAAGGGGGCTGACCTGAACTTTCCATGACTCCTCCCAGTACAAACCATTCTCCTCAGCCAGGCAGGCTGCCAGGCCAGTTGATCCCCTCCCCTCCTCTCAGCTGCCACCCCAGCAGTCTCTAATCTTGATCTGAAGCTGAGGGTGTCCTTCAGTCCAAGACATTTCCACACATTTTGACTTACCTACAGCCTCTTCATCTTTCAAGGTTTATTTCAAGTTCCATCTTCCCTGCAACAATTTTCCTTACACCCAAGACCACTGACAAGACACTGGCTCAGGACTCTTGTGACACTTAGAAATTGGGGTCATGGAAAAGTATAGACATGGTTCTATATGCCATGCATGGTGTACAGAGTTTTAGGACTTAGTCACTCATTCATATATTTGTGTGCTATCATGCAGACAAACTCTTTCTTGAGAGGACTCTTGGATTATCCTTTGGAGACAGCCTTGGTCCATCTTTACAGGAAGTGGATCATTCTCTATATTCTCAGAGTCTTGGACAGAGTTAGGAGTTTTCATAAATAGATGATAATCCTACTGTTTGCTCCTTTGGGCTTTTCCTTCAGTCTGTGCTGCAAGGAAAAGGCATGTCAGACCAGTGAATTAGACATTCATCCTTTACAGCCTCCCCCAAAGCCTGGATAATAAAAGTGATATTTATAAGGACTCATTTGAAGGGCACACCATCCCTTCCTCTAGTTTTGCTAATTTTTATTCCTACATCAAACTGTGCATTGGACCATATGTTCTTAGTCCCCAGAAGAATTTTCATGCATTTTAATGTTATTTCCTTGGCTTACATCCAGGGATATTATACATAATGGCTTTATGAAAACTATCACTGTAAGGATGTCTTTGAGGTAGTGTACATTAGGTCATTCTGTTCCTTCCAGATAAAGCCTGGAGTGAGAGAATCTGTTGTAAAGGTAAGGGCCAGGGGAAGCTTTGCTTTCTCTAGGGAGATGGGACTTTTTCTCCTTTTTTATAACAAGACTGTGTCTTCCTTTTTGGATAGACAATCTATACACCATGTTCGGTATATAGAATGTGCATCTATACATTTCCCTAGTCCCTGTTTCTAAGCTCAGAGCCAAATATGCAGGTGAATCATAGTAACCATGAAAGCTTCTATGGTTTTCACCAAGGGAATAAGTACAGGTCACAGATGGAGGCTCCTACGGCTATTGCTAGCCCCAAAAGGAGGGGTGGGGATGAGAACAGCACAGGAGGCCTGAAGTTCCCACTGGTTCCATTCTCCAGTACCCTCACCTGAACCACCTCCTATTTTGATCTTACCTGTTTAATGACCATGGCAAGTTTCCAACCCTTTCTGGGCCTTGGTTTATTGTAAAGCGTGGGCTTACATAGGATGCTGTTTAAAGAGACGTCATCTCTGACCATGTGTGGTGGACTCCTTCCTTCCGGGCTTCTCTGTTCTAACTGTCCCTTATTCTCCCTTCCACCTGTTCCTATCGTGGACTAATCACAGGTCCCTCTCCTCTATGCTGTGGCTTTAGGCTAAAGGGAGAGTGCAATCCTGTCTACAGCAGGAGTTCTCAATCCTAGCTACACAGTAGAATCATCTGGGGAGCTTTGAAACATTCTCTTGACCCAGTTGTGTCCGTTATCAAATAAATCAGTCTCTGAGGTGAGACCCAGGCCCCTCTGATTTTTAGAACTGTCTAGTAAGTCCAGCGTGAGCCCCCATTTGAGAACCAGGACATGTCAAATTTCCTGTTTTTTTTTTTAATCACCTGGGAGTCTTTGAAACACAGATTTGAATTAAAAAGGTTTGAGGCAGGACCTGAGAGTCTGCATTTCTCACAAGGTGGTATTCCAGATGATACGATGTCCTTGGTTCCTGTATTACAGGCTGAGCAGCAAGGTGTAGACATATAGTTGAGGAGCACTGTACAGGAGGAAGTGCACCTGACACCCTCATGGGCAGAGTCATAGTCTTGATTGGTGTTCTACTTCACTGACCTGTTGGACAAGGTAAGCCCAATGTGAGGCCTGGCATCCCAGGGGGACTGTGCAGCCAAGCTCTTCTCTTAAGTGCTGTTCATAGTAGACGTCTCTGTTATTGCACTCCCATGTGAGCACACAAATTTGATTACAAAGTAGACAATGAGCACCTTGAAGACCAGTTTCACGTTCACCTTGGATACCTAAATCATCATAGATGTTGGTTAAAAGAGTGAAGAGATGGAAACCAGCAATATCTTCTCAGAGGTAAAAGAAAAGATGACTAGTATTGATTCTATAATGTGACATGGGACAATTATTCTGTTTCAGAGTATGTTTCACAAAGCTGAAAAGAATCCCCTGGAAGACCCAGTGATATTGAAGCTCTTATTGCTTTCTGAATGGTGCCTGCATGGCCTGCCCCTGTGGCCTTGTCTGGGAGTGACAGGTGCTCATCTCTGAAGACTCACCTCACAAGATCACTTCCCATGCAGGACTTTTCTTAACTTCTCCCATGCCTATCCCTGCCTCTGTGCTGCTATGACTCTACAGAGACTTCTGCTGTACATTATGGTTCTACTCCATTGCTTATGTGTCTCTTTATCTCTTTGTTGGAAGCCCTCAACACATTGCCCAGCACAGAATAGGAATTTAGTAAATGTTTGTTCAATGAAACAAAATGAATGAGGGAATGAATGAATGAATGCAAAAAAGTACCATTAACCACAAACTTCCAATCTCTGGGTTCTCTGATTTTCATCCATAAAGTATTAACCAAAACAGCACAAAACTGATCATTATTGGATACCACTGTGATTTCTAAGGAAGCAAATCCTGCTTTCCTTTGCAACCCAAAACTATTAACAGAAATAACACACCACAATGGAGTTTTCTACCATTTCTCAGCATCCAACCTGAGCCAGGAAGATAGCAGGTTGCCTCCCAGTAGCTGGAAAGCTTCATGTGAAATTGAGCATGAGATCTGGGCTTTAGAAATCCCTTGCCCCAAGCAGGGACCCTGGCTGCAGGTGCTCTCAAGGACTTTTAAGGCCTGGTTGCCAAAGGAAACTGAGGTCTGCTTGCCAAGTTGGAGATGCCTGTTGGCTCCTGTTAGGTACAATTGGTTTCTGATTAACTTAGTGCTCATTATTAATGCTGCTATCTTACAGGAAAATGACATTTGCTATTATGTGATTCAAAGCATACTTGTTAATTATCATATTTTTAGCTGATACATAACATCCATTTTTAGAACATTCAGAAAAAAATGTCAAGTCTTTGAAGACATGTCTAGGTAGCAAAACCCAGGATAGTCATATGAGAGTTTTCTTTTTCTTCTCCTTTTATTCGGTGGTTAATTATAAGCTAAAATGAGAAAATAAAGTCTATTTTAGAATGGTGACTTGACTTGCTCCAGCAGAAAGAGCGTGTTGTCTTTTAACACTGTGTTTCCACTGTGCGCGGGGATTGCGATGACTTTGGGACTCTTCTGCCATGGAAGTGTGACTCTGTGTCAAGGACAGAGGCTGTTATAGATTGAATATTAGTGTCCCCACAACATCCATATGTTGAAATCAAATCCCTTGTGTGGTGGTACTAGTTGGTGGAGCCTTTGAGAGGAAATTAGGCCAATAGGGTGGAGCCCTCATGAATGGAATTAGTGGCCTCATAAGAAGAGGCCAGACAGCTAGCTCATCTCTTTCCATCATGTGAAGACTCAGCAAGAAGTCAAAAGTCTGCAACCTGGAAGAGGGCGTTCACCAGAACCCAGCCACAATGGCACTCTGATCTCAGACTTCCAGCCTCCAGACTACAAGAAGTAAATTTCTGGTGTTCATATGCTACCAGTCTGTGGTCCTTTCTTATAGCTGCCTGAACTAAGATAAAGGCTATGTTTGAAAACAAGTGGATGTAGCTCCAACTATATGTTTCAAATGAGAGAAGCAGTTGTTTGAGAAGAGAGAACAATGGCAACTTAATCTATGCATTGAGGTTTGGTTTACATTTTTTACATCAGCGTTTATTTCTTGCTTGAAGTGGGATCATTAATAGTATGGAATAAAGCAAATTCTGCTTGGATTTTCACATTCAGGTCTGCATGTTTTCTCTTTTTAAGACTTAAAAAGGAGCCAGGCTCAGCCAGCACTTCCTATGCTGTCACTTGGAATCACGTACAGAATCTTAAATCCACCCTTAATTAGCTATGAGACAGAGCAGGGGGACGGAAGAGCTATATGACTTGAATGTGCCTGCATCCCTTCACTGTGCGGTAAACCCACCTTTGGTCTGAGGGCTGGTCGAAGGTATGTTGCAGACCTTTATTGACAATTCTTCATGTCATGATTTTTGGGCCTCTTTCTGCAGCAGCAGCCTCTGCTGGATGAACCCAGAACCCTCAGAATGCTGGATTTTGGGAACTTCCATAACTATGTTCTATTCCCATCAAAGGCCCTGTCCCTAAGACCCTTGATACAATTCCTTCCTCATTTCAAAAGTCTATTCACTGCCAAGTGCTTTGTATAGCACTCAACATAGGGATAAATTCTTGTTAGGAACAGACTTAATCTACAGGGGCTAAAAAGCAAAGGGTCAGTCAATCCTTCATATTTAGAGGACCACAAAGCTAGAATGAGAATCAAGTCTAGGGTTGGCATTGAGAGTAGAAATTGATTTGTGTAGTAAGGTAACAAGAATTTGCAGGAATTTGGAGTCTTCTTGATACATTGTACAGTGAAAGTGGAGAGGACAGAGGGCAGAGGGCTGTGTGTGTGTGTGTGTGTGTGTGTGTGTTTGTGTTTGTGTGTGTGTAGAGAATGTTGATAAGTGGTCAGGGGTCAGCTGTGGTTGCAGCTGGTGAGATCCCCAGAATGAAGAAAGCAGGCAGAGTCGCCTTCTGGAGGAGAACAAACAGCAAACAGCAACTTTATTCTACAGACCCATTCCTTATATAGGGTTCTGCACAAAATAGCTCATGCTCACATCAGCATGACGTGTGCATGCATGTTACACTTTGCTCAATCATTGCACATAACTATACACAATACACATGCCTGAGATGTGCATGCACCTGCTATTTATATGGGAGGTGTGCACAACCGCGACTCTGTGGGATGTGCTGTGTGGGATCTCACTATCACCATCAGCCTGTACCCCCTCTGGGCTCCCACAATAAGTACAAAGGAAATAGAGAAATAAAAGAAGAGGAAAAAAAAAGACTTGGTAATGAGAGGAAGCCCATCAATTTGAGTCTAAATTGATTCTTGAACAAGGATGCAAAGAAAGCTAGCCCTGTGTTGTGTGGCCCTCCATGCCAATGCTACAGTTTTCTTTTCATGTTCAGTAAATGTTGGATTCCCAGGACAGCCTCATATGAAGGCTACACTGAGAAAACAAAGAAGTGAATCTAGGTTACACACTGAGGGGGTTGAGGCAAAGGGAGAAGACCAGCAGCCTTCAGGAAGGAGATGCTCAGTAGACCCTGGAATACACAGAATGCAGGCACATGGAGTAGGGAAGCCTGAGAGTAAGTCTTTAGAAATCCTTGCAAAGCTGGGGGAGGTTCTGGATTTTCCACTCTATGTGTAATGGGGGCATAGGCCATTTTAATTAGATATGCAAGGAAAAGTTGAGCCCAGAGAGCTGGAAGACTTGGGGGGACATTAGGGTTAAGCAGTTTAGATAAGACATTGAGCAGGGTTCCTGGTTAAGAATCATTGTTAACACACAAGGCTTATTTGTTAAATGCCAGTCATTGCTCTAAGCATTCATTAACCCATTTTCTTAAACCCGGGTGAAGCAGGTGCTTTCCATCACCCACATTTTTTCCACATTGGCACACTGAGGCTCCTAGAAGCTAAGGACATTGCCCAAGGTCACAGAGTTGTCTTTTCCTCCCCTTATGGCCCCACAACAAGAAACCCTATCCCTTTGGACCTTGGTTTTTCCTTCTTTAAAATGAAAATCTTGGAATGGATGATGGATATACTCATTTATTCAAGGTATAGAATGGGAGATTTATAAGCTCCAGGATGAAGAAGACAGTTTTCTGTTTGCCTTGGGGTTTGCGCAAAATGCTGGTGGCAGCCCTGAGTCCTGAAATCTCCCAACTAGTCTCCAGTCTTGGGGCTCTTTCTTCACCAACATCTGCCACCTCTCACCACTGCCACTGTGACCTTTGCCTTGTTATGTCCATGACACAAGTGCCCAGGTCAGCTACAGTCCCAGACTCTCACCCCATACATGTCTGGGGTGCGACTTCCTGTTTTCCTTGTCTCCACCTTCTGTAACTCCTTGCTGGTGATCTCTATAACATAGGGCAGACAATGAGAACTCACGTTTCTTGTCCATGCCTCCCAATTGCTTCCTGTACTTTGGACTACTTGAATTTTGACTATTTCATGGGGACACTGTCTTCCCTCCTAAGAGGCAATGTTTTCACACATCCTTGGGCTCAGCCATGGTGAGGAGGGGTCCTGGCTTCTCCTTGAAGATTCCAGGCATTTCTTTCCTTCCATTATCCTACCCTTGCCCCAGTCTCCACCTGTGTCATTGGTTTGTGCCACTGCCCTCTCCTGTTGAAGCCATCTGTCAACTCCTAAGTCACTCCCTCAACACTGCTTGACGTTCTTTGCTCTTGACTCACAGTTCATCTGTGAAACATTATGGGTGGCACCAGCATCCATTCAGATGACCCTTTCAACACTGGGGCCTCCCAGTTCCTTAGCCTCTTCCTTTACCTCCATCCACCTAAGCTGTCCACTCCTACAATCTTATGTAAGACCTCATCGGTTCCAGTAACAATGGCAACCTCTTCATAATCTCTCACTTTAAGAATCCCTCTCTCTGTTCTTTACCACGTTTTCAACTCCTGTCTTTAATGTCCTTGACTCTGTTGATGCTATAACCTCATACATTCTGAAATCTGTCACATAGTCCTATCATTGTTTTTTCCCCAGTCTCCCTTTCTTCTTACATTTTCAATTCCCTATTAACCCAACTGAAATTCCATAACCCCACTGAAATTACAAGGCCCATCATGATAAGCAGAGGAAATGTAGACCTGACTGTAGAGAGAGAGAAAAAAATGCTGTTGTGGCTTTAAATGCATGCTATGCTCGGTGGCCCTTTAAACAATGCAGCAAGCAGTTTGCAGTTCCCGCACTTCTGCATCATCCTACGCTCTTGGGCAACTATTCAATTCGCTTTCATCTCCTTCTCAAGACTCCGACACCTCTTCTCCCATCTGTGGTCTCTGTGAGTGATCTTGCTGAGAAAATCGAAATTTCCTGAGGAGAGCCCTGCAAGACACCGTCACCTACCCACTCACCGAGCTGCACCTGTGCTCCTCTTACTCTGGATTCCACCTCCTTTTCCTTCCAAAGACATTGCTCCTGCAGGTCTCTGTTCTCTGACCTTGCTGTCAGTTTTTCCTCTGTATCAGACCTTTCTTATGAGCATGTAGACATATAGACATGTATCCCATCACACATACAAAAACAAATGAAGACCCTGTCTCTTTACTCCCCCAGTTATTTCTTTTCTTTACAAAGTCCTCAAAAAAATGTCCTCACTCACTGCTTCCATTTATCCCCTTCTATTTTTTCTGAACATGTCTACTAGAAAGATAGCTTTGGTAATAAATTACTTGAATGGCATAAACAATAATCATTTATTTATCCCTTATATCCTAGTCCGATGCGGGTTAAATGGCTCTTCTGGTTGATTCTACTCCAATCACTCTTTTCTGCTTTGACACCTCATTTTCCACCTGCAGACTCCACAGGGCCCAGTATCATTACAAGGGAGGCTGGAAAATGTCATATTCTATTGTACCCAGAAAAGAAATGGGATAAATGTGTATTCTGCTAAATAATTGAGGTTTGCATGTTTTTTTGTTATAGCTGCTAGCATTACTTATTCTGACTCATACAGAAACTGATATATGTGTGCTTTTTTGGTAACAACAACAACAAAACCCTAAAATTCAAGATATTGGATAAATAGGAAGTTTTGGGGGTAAGAAAAAAAATAGATGCATACTCTGGAGAGCTAGAAATCCATGCTATTTTGCAGGAAAATATTTGGTAAGACACTACATTTGATGAGATCGTAACTCCAAGGTAAAGTTGGAAAAGAGAATTGTGTGAATCTATGATTATCTACATGTGCGGGTATTCAATTAAAAAAGAAGTGTTCGCTGGGCGTGGTGGCGCACGCTTGTAATCCCAGTACTTGGGAGGCAGAGACTGGAGGATCCGGGTTCGCGGCCAGCCTCAGCTACTTAGTGAGGCCCTCCGCAACTTCTTGAGACCCGATTTCAAAATAAAATATAAAAAATAGGGCTGGGGTGTAGCTTGGATGTAGAACACCCCTGGGTTCAATCCCCGGTACCGAAAAAAAAAAAAAAGAAGTGTTCAACATGAACTGGACAATTTGTAAAAAGAAAAAAAAAGCAAGTAGAGTCCAGAAATGTAGGAGTCTTATAGGATTGGAAAAGCCTACTGGGTTAGCTTCTAAGCAAGATATAGGATTTAATAAGGCTTTGAATGAAAAATTCTCAGAGCACTTCTCAATTGAATTAAGTGACTCAGAGAAAAGATCAGATTAGGGGCCCAGCCTTCCCATTCAAGCCTGAGACCTGACAGTTCCTGCTGTTAAGTGGGGAGGAAGAAGGAAAGAAGGAGGGATCAGGGAGTAGAGAGAGGTTGAGAAGTGTGGTGAGGAAGTAAAGAGGCCCTGAAGGACTGTGTGGCTAGGAGTAAACACTGGGCATGCCCCCGGAATAAGAAAGTGGCTGCACAAAGCTATGTAATCCTCCTTTGTGTTCAGGAACAAGTAGTAAGGCTGTGAACCCTCGGCTTTGCCCCCAAACTCTGCTGAAACTGCTCTTGCTGTGGTCACCTATGGGCCCCCATGGTGCCACATTGAAGGGTCAATAGGTCAGCTCAGCCTTCAGCCTACATGGCCCCAATAGCATTAGACACAGTTGATCACTCACCTGTTTCTTTGAAATAATTTCCACATCTGGATTCATTCCCTGCTCACATTCTCTTCTAAGTCCTCCTTCCCTTCTTAGTCGTCCTGTCTAGCCTCTTCTTGTTTTCAGTATTTTCATGGTGGGGACCGCAGGCTTAGTCCATGGCCCTCTTCCCCACCTCTCTAGACCCCTTCCTGAGGTGACTCACTGCCTCTCATGGGATTCATACCATCTACGCACAGGCACTCCCCAAACTCATGTGTGGATCTCTCCCCTGGCCTTCAGATGCATCCATCCAATCTTCTCCTGTCATCTCCCCCTGTGGGAGTCATCCCAAACCTAGGTTGTATAAAACCTAATGGCTGGTCTTCTCCCCTCACAGTCCTGTTTGCATTATTTCCCCATCTCATGACATGGCAATTCCATCCTTTGGAATCCTGGGGTTATTACAGCTGTAGTCAACCTCACCTCCAGTGCGTAGCTGCTGTTGCTCCTGCAACCCATTGGCCAATCGTGCTGTCTGCTTTCAAAGCATCCTAGCGTCTGAGCAGTTGTCAGCACCATTAAGACAGCAACAGGCTCAGCTGCCCTTCTCTCTCACCTCGATTACTGGCCCTGCTTCTACCCTTGTGCCTTTTCAGTCACTTTCAGCACAGTTGCCATGGTGATAAAAAAATAGATCATGTCTCTTGCCTGCTCAGACCTGGTGATGGCTTACTAGGGCCCTGTCTACCATCCCCTGCGTCTCACGCCTCTCTGGCTCCCCTGTTCTTGCTATTCCTTTAGTATCATTGCTGGATATGGGCAGCAGGTGTCACCGCCCAGTCTTACTCCCTGGCCCCTTCCACAGGGGGCCTTTACTCCCACACCTGGGTGAGCTTCCACCCCAGGGGCCACCGCCTTATGCTCCTTCCCTACCTTATCTTCCACAACACTTTCCATCTTCCACCATCACAGGTAGCTTGCTAAATTAGGATCTCCCCTGCCTATCTCTTTCCAGGAAAAAGAGAAACTTAAGGAGGCGGAGATGTTTGCCTGGTTTATCCACTGCAGTGTCCCAAGCACCTGGAAGCGTGCCTGGCACAGAACAGACATGAATACGTGTGTGCAGAAGATGGAATGAAGGAACAACTCGGGCATTTATACAAAGGGAGAAAGACATTGAAGGGACAGGTGATCTGATCTTGCAGGAGCAAGAATCATGACGGCTGCCTGGGGAGGTCCAAGGAGGTCCCCAGGTGTGCCTTTGTCATGCTATGGCACTCTTGCCTGTGGGCAGGACTGCATCCCCTTTGCACTGGGGTTTCCTGCTGTGTGCGAACCCCAAGGCACAGGCATTCTCTAGCCAGAGAATGACACAAATGAGGAAGTAAGTTGGTCCCTGTGGGGCCCCGGGCTCACAGTAGAGGGAGGATGCCCTCTGTTCCTCTCTCCATCTCCTTCTCCTGCCCTCATCACTGTGCTGGGTATCCCAGGTTCCTAAAGGGATTTGGCACTAGGACCCTCATCTATCCCGAGCACTGCATCGGGTCTGTCTCTCTCCTTCCTCCGTTGCATTTCTATTTCTGGAGCTTTGAGGCAAAGCTTAGGATTTGCAGCCTTTCTGGGAAAGAAGGTTCCAGGGCCAGGACAGTACGATCAATCTTCAGGTACAAATTGCCTAGGGGGTTTAAGGATGGGTCACACATTCAAACTACAGCTTCTGTCCTGGGGCACATTGACAAACATGGATGTATCTTTGCAGAGAAGAGATACTCGCTTTGAGAATGGTGTGTGTGTGTGTGTGTGTGTGTGTGTG
>PVJS01043774.1:0-16932 GCA_004027185.1 Glis glis | reverse complement strand
TATCTAAAGTATTGTCTAGTTCCTGCATATAGTGTCATTACTTGATAAGTCCTCGGCAGATATTAATTACTTATGATTTTGATGAGCACAGTAAATTAGTAACATTTGACATGTACCTGACCTTAGCACTTCTCTTTTTGGCTGATAGTTTGAACTGAAGCCAAGTAATTATTGTTGCAATGAGATAGATTCTCTGACTGGATTTCAAATCATGTCTCAGAACTTTAAGGTCCTTATATGAAAGCATCCAATTCTTTATTGGCTTAGCTAGTGCACCTGTCACCTTTGTAAGATGTGAAAACTGTGAATCTCTTTTCATCAGTGAGATCCTCAGGAGGGGAATAAAAGCCTTGCATGATTAGTAGAACATGAAAAGGGACATGATTGGAGGTGTGCAGATCCTCATGCACAACTAAAACTGCCTTCCTTCCACCTCTCGGCAGCGTGGTGCCGTCTTTGAACACTTGAATCTGGCTGTCTTATCACTGTTACTATTTTTCTGTGCTGCTAATGTTTTGTTAGTGATGAGTAGTTTCTAACTCCTGATTGCATCCTTCTTAGGTTTGACTGTGGTTACGTGTGTGTGTGTGTGTGTGTGTGTGTGTGTGTATGTGTGTGTGTGTCAGACAGACAGACAGAAGAGACTTGCTGCCAAATGAAATCATTCAAATGATAGTAATTCAATGGTCATTCCAGATGGTGTGTTTTAAATTCTCTTCTTCCCTCATAACTTAGTTGGTGGCCAGAGATACAAACTCTGAGACTTCAACACGTAGTTGTCTCCATGTACAAATTCGATTCCTGAGTCATGAAGCTGACCTTGCAGGATTCCTGTCACTTCTAGAGAGAACTTTAGCTCACTCCGATCAATTCCATCCAAGTAGCCTGAGGTAGAAGAAGGAACACAGCCAGGAGCTCTACTGGACAATGATCCGAAGTTATTTGAGAAACGAGTTGTTTTTAATACAGCAAGCTAAGAGTTAGATTTCAGCAATGATGTAGATAAAAATTAGTATTTGTTATTTCATATAAGTAACATCATAGCTGAACATATATCGAATCCATCTGATATAATAGTATATTTGACAGTATCTTAAGCAGCAGCAAATTCAACAACAAAACACAGAAATTTATTTAGTGCATGCTGTATACTTAGTACTTAACTATGTAGCCTACAAATACAATCACTCTATAAATTAGATGCCAATATTTTCCCCATTTATATTTAAAGAAAGAAAGGAGCAGACTATGTATTAAGTAACCTGCCTGAAGTTATACAACTAGTTTATGTCCTGGCTAGAACTCAATGCCATGCTCCTCTCCACCATACTGAGTTGATTCTAATTTGTTTGGGACCTCAGGCTACATCTTCATGTACACACTGGTTTGAAGGAAGAAGGAGCAAGAAAGTGGAATAATTGTATTTGGTGGCAAAAAGCACTTAGCAACTACTTACAAACTAACGATAAGATGTCTCAGTTTAACCAATTTTCCCTTTTCTGGGCCTGTTCTATGTACTAAATTTTCTTTTCTTTTAATACAGTACTTATTACCAATATTTTGGGACTTTCTCCCGTATACAGTCTATAATATTCTTATCAAGGTGGATGAGAAAATGTTGTAAGGAAGCTTATTAAGATAGATACTGTGTGTAAATGGGGATCTTCTTTTTCAACAAATTCTACTGAATTCTCAAGTGGTCATTCATAACATTTTTCCATCTTTTTAAACATATTGTAACCATATTAAAATAGCTATCCCTATGAGCAATGCTTTAGAAAGTAAAGTTGAAAATAATTGGCTAATGGCTATTTCTCATTTTAGTTACAGTAATTTATTTAACTGTTACAAATGTGTCCTCACAATAAAAATCTGATTAAAACACAGATCTTGATTTTTATATATTTCTCAGGGAGTCTTTTTCTGAGAAAAAGATTTTTTAATATTATATAAAAGATAATTGAAAGTTTCTAACCCCCTCTCCTTCAATAACTCCATGGTTTTCTTTAAGCAAGATATGCCTAAATATTGACTTTATAATATCTGATGCTGTCATGGAAACATAACTGGAGTTTGGCTTCTATTTTTCTACATATAGTCAATTCAACAAATATTTATTGAGTACATACCACGCAGCATCTTAGATTCCCTGTAGTAGTTCCATCAATTTTGGCATATTTTACAAGTCCTTTATTGACAATAATGTCTAAAGGACAAAAATCTGTGAATGCTTTCCTTCCTTAATAAGTTACAGCGCATCTGAGATAATCTTCGTTACTTACAATTTAGTGTATTCAATTGAGTGAGAAAAAAATCCAATTATAATTATTGCTCATTAATTCACAACTATGCCCAAGAGTGTTCCTTCATTGATCCTATGTATCATAGCAGGGACACAAACATTGCTCTGGGAGGTAGAGAGATAATAAATCCTGCTCGCTGTCCTCAGGGGACTCTGACCTGCTGCCTTCTTCCCATGTTCCACGGAACTCTCTCCATCACACTTAGCAGAAATGCCACTCTACATTGGTTGGAACAAATTTGAAGACCTGTAAAAGATCTCCTCTTTTTTTCTCCAGTGGGTAGCAGGGCTACCGTTCACACCCAGAACTTATGGCTAATGATATAGCTTATTAGATGGTTAAAATAGTCATCACTTGTTATTGTTGATGAGAAATAAGACTAGAAAGGCCGGGCGTGGTGGCACACACTTGTAATCCCAGTACTTGGGAGGAGGAGATCGGAGGATCCGGGTTCACAGCCAGCCTCAGCTGTTTAGTGAGGCCCTCTGCAACTTCGTGAGACCTGGTTTCAAAATAAAGTATAAAAAATAGGGCTGGGGGTGTAGCTCGGAGGTAGAATGCCCCTGTGTTCAATCTCCGGTACCGCAAAAAAAAAAAAAAAAAAAAGAAATAAGACTAGAATCTAAGACAGCCCACAGATACTAATGTTACCTTTATGAAAAGGTAACTAAAACACATAAATATGGATCATTATTACTACAAAGCTGCTAATTGACTTTTTTTTGGTGTGTGTGTGTGTGTGTGTGTGTGTGTGTGCGTGCGCGCTACTGGGGATTGAACGCAGGAACATTCTACCTCAGAGCTACACCTCCAGCCCTATTTATTTTGAAACAGGGTTTGTCTAAGTTGCTGAAAGCCTTGCTAAATTGCTGAAGCTGGCCTTGTGCCTGTGATCCTCCTGTCTCAGCCTCGCAAGTACTGGGATTACAGGCTAATTAGCAGCTACAGGCCAATTAGCAGCCATGCCTAGCTGCTAATTGGCCTTAAGTAAGCACAATACTAGCATACACAGCACTCATATATCAAAGGCTTGGTTTCATCCTCTGTGAAATGGGCTAATACCTGTCTCACAGGGTTGTTGCATGGTCTGAGATAATCTGATAATGAATTTACTCAGAGGCTTGGCACATAAGGCACAAAACATGTTACTGGGTAATTATTAGAGTTTTATTTAGCTCATTAGTTTTATGCAGAGGAGGAAAGAGGGGGGACCTAGAATTCAAGTGGAAAACTGCTTTTTCTCTTTTACTTCATAGAAAATAAATTTATAAGTAATACATTTAATAATGCATTAAGTTCCTGACAAAATGTCTTACCTTAATGAGTATTTAATATCTATCTGTCTACTCTCATAATATAAAGCAGACCTTTCTATTAACTGTTATAATAAATGCTTTTGAGCATCTTCTTTGTGGCTGGCATCTTTCTGATTAAAAAAATTCAGAATAAAAATAAAACAAATAATGCATTAGCCTATTTATTATTCATGGTGGCAGAATACCAGCTTCCTCTTTCTACAGGGAAAAAAAAGTTATTCAATGGAATTCACTTTTCAGAGGAAAAAAAATATCTTTGGAATTCTGAGGAGATGCTCCATGTCAGCTGTTGGCCACAGCAAATACAGATGACCTATCTCTGTCCCCAAGGACCAGAGATCTGTTATAAGGTCACTTTCTGAATACCTAAGAATCAACTCCCATTTCTGAGTGTCTTCTAGTATTTATCACCTTAGTGACATTTAGTTGTCAAAAAAATGGTGTGATCTAGGTTTCATCATCATCATCATCATCATCATCATCATCATCATCATCAGGTATGTGTGCTGCTGGGGATTGAAGCCAGGGTCATTTTACCTCCAAGCTATACCCCCCAGCCCTATTTTATTTTTTATTTTGAAACAGGGTCTCCCTAAATTGCTGGGGCTGGCCTCACACCTGTAGTACATTGTGCCAAAAAATTTGCTGATCATTCAGTCAGTGTCGTACTAATGTATTGAAGGAAAAGTCTTGCTGTTACTTCCAAAGGCCCACCAACATGACAAGTGAGGTCTGGCTGTAACTCCTTTCCTCTCCCGCCAAACTCAACCTGTTTTGCATCAGAATTCCAAAAATATGCATGCAATTGCTTACCTCTGTTTCCTTTACATTTCATTATTGTTCCAATTGTTAGTCTCCTTTCCCGGCTCACACAATTTTTCTCCATTGATTACACAATCACTGATATGGCGACTTCAAGCTCGCCGACTCTCCAGTTGATTGCGAAGGATTCATAGAACAGCATCTAAAGAGTGGTTGTATCTGAAGGAAAAACAGTTATGGTTTTCATTCATTACTGCGTATTATAGTGGTTAGTAAAGGAATAAACACCACCAGCCGGCTTACCTCTGAAAGGCAGAGCAGGACTCTCTGGGGGATGCTACAGTGGGTGCCCACCTGGAAACGGCTCCACTTCTCTCTCTCGCTTCTGAAAGCAGCATTATGTAGGAGCATCATGACCTGCACCTGGAGCAGTCCATGAATAGAATCAGAAAGAACCCCTTTAAAATGAAGAAAATGAGGCAGAATTCTATAAGAAAAGGAACATGATGGTGATGTTTCCTGATTGGAGGGCTACATTTGTTGTTGTTGTTCTTGTCGGACTGGAGGTTGAACCCGGGGGCATTCTACCTCTACGCCACATCCTCAGCCCTATTTATTTTGTTGTATTTTGAGACACGGTCTCACTAAGTTTCTGAGTGTCTCAGTAAGTTGCTGAGGCTGTCCTCAAACCTGCCATCCTCCTGTCTCAGCCTCCCAAGTGCTAGGATTACAGGTGTGAGCCTCCATGCCCAGCTTCAAGTACCGCTTTGATGATCTATTGAATAGTTCTCAAAAGCAGTGGGGTTGTTTTTCAGCCTCAGTTTCCTCCTTCATAAAATAGAAATATTAAACCTATCTTATTGAAGGGAAACAAAGGAGATAATGAAAATAGCAGGTTTGTGTAAATTGCAAATTGCATACAAACTTTTGTTATTACAATGAGGTAGACATTGCTGAATAAATGGCACGTTAAATCCTTGAGCACATTTCGTTCTTTAAGAAGGGTGCTGGTTCTTTTAGATAATTGCTGATTTCCTTAAGGCACAGAAAGAGTTATGATCCTACAACTCTAGCTGAGTAGAGGAAGGCATGAATGCATCCACCAAAGGTCCACACCAAGGCAGGGTATGACTTACACACCTTTTAGTTGTTAGCACCATTAATTAACTTGTAGGCTTCTACTAAATGCTTAGATCATTCCTGTAAAAAATGCACTTTGAGAGAAAAGAGATATATTAGTAAGAGGATATATAGTTATCGGAAGGCTCATTTTGATAGGTTAGGGACAGCAAACCATGAAGAGAAATCATCAAGTCAAAGAACTTGTTTAGAGTCACAAAATAGTCATGCATTATCAATCTCGGGTTGAAAGGGATTAATTAATTAAGGCTGTGCATGCACACCATCAGATTAATTTGCTGAATAATTCACTGGGAAAAATCTAGTCAACTTTCAATTGTTGAGACTATAATGAGTCACTGATGTAAGTAATTTATCTCCCCTGAATTGACTGATTGGTTTTAAATTAAATTGATCAGTAATCTGAGTATATTGATCCCCTTTTATAGTATGGATATTATTAAAAAATCCCAAAATATTTGAAGGACCGGAACATGTTTTTCTTTATAGAGAAACTGAAGAATCTCATAATCTCTCAACTGGAATTTTTCCTCTAAGCACATTTGTCAACTAGTTCCAACTCCTGGTCACAGTGGCTAAATCAAGAGAGGATTATGTTGGTAGAAATACGCAAAATTCTCAGAGAATGGGGGAGGAAGGCAGACAGAGAAATGCCTACCATTATTCTTTGTGACAGAATGCCTGTCCACAATGCCAGTGTGCTAGCCTCCATGAATTCGGTGTGGCATGGTACCCATACCTACTGGAGAATCTCACTTTCTTACTTAGAAACAAGACCCAGCAGAATTAGATATAGCCTACATTATCATATCCCTCTTTGTCTCATTTTGGCCCCTTCCTATGCCTGCCCCATTGTAAGTACTTATGTATCGATGCTGAGTTAAAACAGTGGTGATCTAGCCCATTAGAGTGGGTCCTAGTCATGGGAACCAGTTCCGCAGTATTCCCACCATTTCAGTTGTACCATGTACCTCTAATTAGGGAAATGTTTTGCTAACTTTTCTCTTACATTACCACTACCACTGCTACTCTGGTTTTCATATCAGAACCCTTATCAATTATAATCCATATAAATTAAATGTGGTCTGACTTCTTCAGTAGCTCAGTTTGGGAAATGGCTGCAAACTTTGAAATCAAATTTCATCTTAGCAGAATAAATAGCAGGCCACAGTGGCGCATGCCTGTAATCCCAATACTTGGGAGGCTGAAGCAGGAGGATTTCAAGTGTGAGGCCAGCTTGGGCAAAATAAAAAATAAATTGTCTCAAAATAAAAAATCAAAAGGGCTGGGGAAGTAGCTCAGTGGTAGAGCGTCTTGAGGCAAATTTTGATTTCAATTTCAGAAGTTTCCTTTTGTCCTGATATTTCTAATTTACTACTTTTCCCTGACTTTTTGTTTTTGTTTTGTTTTTTATTCACTTCCACTGCCCTGACCCTTATATTAATCATTCCAGTATATGCCTTTAATTTATTTACAAAACTCACCAACTCCTTTAGAAATAGGTATGTTATGAACTTAAAAAGAAAAAAAATGATAGCTTCTTCTACATAAAATTCAATCACACTCACTACTCTTAGCTTTCCTCATTTTTTGTTTGCTTTCTATGTTTAGGTTTATACACTTATCTGCTTATCTTCTTCACACACCCTTTCTCCTTTCTTATTTACTTCTTTAGATATTCCAATCTTTTCTCTGTTCAATTAGTTATTGTATTCTTTCTTACTTTTTTTTTTGGTACTGGGAATTGAACCTAGGGCCATTCTACCTCTGAGCTATATCCCCATCCATACATTATTCTTAATTTAGGGTATTGCTAAGTTATCACATGCTGGCCTTGAACCTGGGGTCCTCCTGTCTCAGCCTCCCAAGTACTGTGATTACAGTCATACATCACCGTGCTTGATTTAGTGTATTCTAAATGTGTCTATTATTTTCCATGATCTGATGGGATAAGACAAAGTGTGAACAATGAAGTACATGTACCTCTTTGCCTTCTATTGGTTCATAACAATGTGAAAACATATTTTTAACTCATTGAAAGGAGAGGATGGCTTCTGACTGTTGGCAGGGTGGGAATCTTAAAGGGCTCCTGAGAGATCAATTGGTTATGTCTCCTATGTTTACACTCTGCACGATTAAACCATCCAAGCTATTCTGCCATGGACTGCTCTCTGCAAGGACAGAATGAGGCAACAAGGATGAATGGTGAGTTGCCAACAGATTTTCCCAGACAGTGGTCAATCTTCAGCATTAAACCTCAATCATGGATCACTCTCACCAAATTCCTAAAAAAAAACACAGGACCACACTAGTAAAAGCTATGATGTAGAATTTTATTTAATTTTTATCACATCTTCTCAGAGTCTTTCTCCCTTCACAATAACTGAGTTAGTCAATGAGACCAAGGTTACTGTCTGGGTGTGGTGGTGCCCACCCGTAATCCCAGTACTTGGAAGGCTGAGACAGAAGGGTCATAGGTTCAGGCCAGCCAAGGCGACTTAGGGAGGGCCTCAGCAACTTAATGAGACCCTGTTTCCAAATTAAAATGAAAAATAGGGCTGGGGAAGTAACTTAAAGGTAGAATGCCCTTGAGTTCCATCGCCAGTGCCACACTCACAAAAAACAATTGGGATTATAAGGGTCAGAGAGTAGCTGGGGTCCAGACTAAAAAGGAAAGTGGAGTCCGATAAGATGCGGATGTGCATAATCTGCCTAGTGGATAACCCGCCATGAAGCAGAGGAGATCACCTGGAAGGTTCTACTAGTCACAGTGATTATCACTTTTCAGATTGACTATTTGTCCAGATGTTACTTACTCATCTTCTCTGTATTCCTCCATGTTTCTCATTAATTGGAATTTCATGATGCTGCATATATGTTTAGAGGGTCAGTGAATACAACATAGCGAAGTTTCCATACCAGCTCTTCTGATGGTTGTGTATGACTCATTTGTGTGTGTGTGTGTGTGTGTGTGTGTGTGTGTGTGTGTGTGTTTCATCTTTCTCATTTTCTCAGGCTCTTGTCAAGGTACTGTGTGTGTCCTGTTAGGTAAAAAAAAATGAAACCTGCCCCACAGCTTCTCCATCTCACAGGTATGAAGTGCATTGCGGGAGCAGAGCAAAGTGATGAAATTGTCCGCTGCCCATGTTTGCCGGTGACTCAGCGTTTGCACAGAAGTGAGGGCTCACGTCCACTTACAGCGCTGGAGAACACAGTGCACTCATCATCGCTAGGGAGAGTGGGGCTCCTCACACCCGCTGCCTCTCTCTCAGGATGTGCATAGCATTTGGAAACTTCACCTTAGCGTCTCCCTGCTCCAGCAGTTGTTGCCCAGTGACCTTCAGGTCATCCCCTTTCACTCTCCAAACCTTGAGCCTGAATAAACTAGATTTGCACATTAGTTATTTGGGGAAAGATAATTATAAACACTTGAAATCCACCACGTCTTAGATTTCTATCATTGTCTCCAAAAATGCAAGCCAGAAAACCCTCCACTGACTCAATGTCCCCTATACTCTCCAACTGGACACTCAGTGTTTCCTTTTCAAATTCTTCATCCACCCACTCATGCCCAAATGTCCCTCTGTCTTCTCCTCCTTTGTCATTTCTGTCACCAACAAATTTTCTTTCCCAAGTGGAAGGATATCCCTTCTGTTTGTCACTCTTAACTGACTCCTTACTCTTAACTGGTCCCTTGGGGGGACCACTTTCCCCACAATCATCTCCAGGGAGGATGCCCAAGAACCTCAGGATTAAGGTGGATAAGTTGGTATCCTCCAACCTCCCTAGAGAGTGTGTCCAGACCATAACTTTCACAGAGCAGTGTGAAGCACCCTGCCCTCCCTTGGTCCATGCTTCTGTTAGGTTCTTCTTCTTCTTCCTCTCTCCAGGTCATCCTGTCCCGGTTACCAAAGCTTCCCACCTGGTGTGCTGTCTTTATTTCTACTTTGAGTCTTCCCAACAACCTGGATGCTTTAATGTCTGCCCTTCTAGTAACTGCCTCAGTCCTCCTCATTGTCTCCAGTGAGGTTTGTCCTTGCTTCATTTCAGTCACCCAAACCCATCATCACCTGGGACAGCTTAATGGCCTCTCAAAATCCTTAATCCATTGTCAGCTCCATCCCCAAGTTCCCATCCATGCATCGTTCAATAATATCAATGATATAAGGAGCTTCAGCAATGCTGCCTCCCCCAGCTTAACTATGTGGTCAGTTTCCTTTTCTTCTCACTTTTCTTCCACTAGATTATACTCTAGGACCTACCAGTTTAATATTGTTATTGTTAACTTCAAATCACTGTCCCAGTAGCCTTGTAGTCAGCTGCATTCAGAAAGTCCCTTTTTCTAGATAAAAAAAAAAAACAGCCTGTGTTCTCGGATGCTGTTCTCCGCTCCTCTGCATGATACTATGGAAACATCCCATCTATCAAAATTGGAGCCATTGCAAAGCCTTGGTCCTCAGCCCCAGCAGGTCCCTGGGAGAACCTCCGAAGTCAACACTTACCCATTCTCTCCCAAAGATCATTCGCTCAAGCAGCAACTTTGCTGGCATCCTCCTTGACTCTCTACTTTCTTTCACGCAACAGAAATTGTGTTAATTTTGCCTGAAAACCATTGTCACATCCCTCTGCATGTGCACTTTCACTGCCTTAGTTCAGGCCCACATCACATTTCCCCTAGGTTACCAGAATAACACTTTTTTCTTCTTTACCTGGTTATGTCCCTGGACCTGCTCTGTTCCATCTAGTAACCAGCATGGTGTCTTGCAAATGCAATTCTGTTCACTGGCTTGAAGACATTCTTCTTGTACTTCTTAGAAAAAAACAGCCAAAGCTCCTTTATGTAACATTCAGCATTCTGCCATAGCTTGCCATCCCAGTTTATATCTGTCCACATGTTCTACATATACACACTCTCCATCTATAGTTTCCCATACTCTTCCCCTCTGTGAATTCCACCCCTACCATTTCCTGGTTTTCCTCTGCATCCTGGCTGCTTCCTGTCACTTTCTCCAACTGGCCCGGATAACTACAATTTATCTTCCAATGGTTGAATTTGAGGTTATTTCCCTGGGAAGCAATCCTTGACCCACATCCTCAGCAACTGGGAGCAATTAGAAAGTTTTAGTGACACTCTGATCTTATTACCGAACATTCTACATGTTGAATTGGTTTTTTTTCTTTCTTTTCTTCCTTTTTTTATGGTGACAGATAGCCTGGCACAAGATTGCTTAGGGTTTTAGTAGAAGAAAATATACTTTAAAAGCCAGAGAGAAAGTGACTCTCTTATTCTTCCTGAATCCTCTGAGCCTTGGTGTACTTACCTATCAAATAGGGATTATAATGGGATCTGTCTCAAAAAAAATGTCCTTATGATTAAATGAGCTACCACATGTTAAATGCCTGGCAAGTATCAACCCTTAAGTGAACCTTAATTACCATGTCATTAAGTAGATCAAGAAAAGCAGAGGGTTATTAGATATGATTGCAAATCTGAAGCCAGGTTTGGTGGAAGATGTTTTCCTTATCTAGCTAAGCATCTGACAACCACAGGCAAAGCTCTAGTGCTTCTTATAAAAACAGAGGTCATAAATGATAATATAAATTAACTCAAAATAGTAAACAAGTTACCACTTTTTCTGCTATAGTTGGAAAAATATGAAATTTCTAAGTCAGATTTTCAGTTCTGGTGACCAAAATAGCATGGCATGGACTCTACTCTCTTGCCCTGTCCCAACTCTCTGCACAAACAGATTGGATGATCCAGGTGTGAAATATCTCTGTTAGTCAAGGGATGTGATGAATTATCTCAATCTAACCAGTTGTTTACCCTAGTTCGCCAATGTTAGGCACAGGGAGATGAGTGGATGCTTTAAAAGAACTGGTCACGAGTCTAGACAACACAAATGACTCACACTGAATTTAGGAACCTAAATCTACAAAGTAAGACGCGTGCACCAGCATCTCAATCAGCTTGTGCATAGACCATGTGTTCTGATGATATTTTTATTAGTGTCATGTTTTTACCCAAAAAAAGCCTTTCATAAATTCAAAAATAAGATGAAAGGACTTGCCCAATTTAATTTTCCTCTCCCACAAATAGACATGTTCCACATAATTTCCTATCTGTTCTCCTGAACACAGGATTTCTAAGAAAAGTAATGGTGTGTGCACATATTACATCTAAGATCCTATGAAATTTCACTCCACTGATACTTTGGCATGAAGTTTTAGGTTTATAGTTACTTTCACACATTGGGATTGGTTATCATAAAAATCATAGACTTATTAATGGAAATAATCCAAACAACTATGTGGGCAGACTCCCCATGAAACACGGCAGTCCCCTCTGTCAGCTCCTCCCAGTGGCATTTCGCCTTTTGGACACCTCCAAAGCAGCTTCACCAATACCCACATTCTGCTCCACATGGCTCCAGCTGTTAGAATGTTCCTTTCTATGGTGAGCCACATCTTCTTGGTCACAACTTCCATCCATGGTGAGCCACATCTTCTTGGTCACAACTTCCATCCATTTGTTACAGTTCTACCTTCTGTAATAACAGAGAGTATTTGAGGGAATAAAAAACTATTAATATTTCATTCCTTTTTCTAAAACCTCATCTTCTATACTTTTACCTCTTCTTCTAACATTTTTAATGACTTCTTCACTACTCCATTCAGCCAGTATTTATCAAGCTTTTACTAAAGACAGAGTAGTGTGTTAGGGGCTGGAAGAAATAAAGACATATAAAACATGATCGCTACCATAAAGTCTCTAATTTGCACAATTTATCAATGCCTCTCTTAAAATGGGTCAGTCTGAATAAAAGGTATCCCTCCAGATGTGCTCTAAGTAGTACTGACTATAATAAAGCTGCTACTTCTAGGGACCTGGACTCCTTATTTCTGCTAATGAAAACCATGTTTTTGTTGGTTTTGTGGTAACTGTATCAGACATCAGGTTACGGGTCAAATAAAAACTCATGTCTCTCTTTATCTCAGATAGTTGAACTAGGTACTGTTCATAAAGTATGTCAAACCTTGTGTGTGCTATTATGCTAATAAGTTATTATATGTTTCCTAAGGAGCTTATGGCTAGACAGAGTTGTATAATGAATGCAATGTTACAGAACAATTAAGTGGTAAGTAAAAGGAGGTCTAACTTCTCAAAGAGTATGTCAATTGATGATCCTTTTATTTTGTTCAAAAAAAGCAGAACAATCTAAAAGTATAAATATATTCACAATATTTCATGGATAATAGATCCAAAATAAAAAAATAAGTGTGTTTTGGCCATGGCTGTTCAGGACCCAATAATATTTCCTAAGAACATCAGGGTTCCACCCAATGGACTGAGTATGGAGGTAACAAATCATTGGCACTTCCCTTTGTCTGCAAAAAAAAAAAAAAATCAGGACCTTTTACTTAAGACAGCTCTTGTCTTACTTTCAGGTTGTTTTGTCTTTGGTTCTTTGCATCTCTTTCTCTCCTGATTTCATGCCCCACTCTAAATATTTTCTTGTCTTGGCTTAAAACTTCTACTGAGTACCACATGCAAATACACCTTCTATTTGTCTCCTGGAAGGAAAGTGCTTACAATTTTTAAATTCTGATTGCAGGCTTTGGCTGGGTTCCTCCAGTCCCTATTTATAATATAAACACAGATTAATTTCTTTAACTCATATTTTTTTTCAGTTGACGTGTCAGGCAGGGGTCTATTGCTTCTTATGGACAGGTAAAGTCACACACATTTTGGTACCAGTGTCTGGGAGGGAATAATGACCCAAATGTATTTTTTCCAGTGTAGAAATCCTTGCATTCTGCCCATAGCACAAATCTATCTTTATTACTCTCAGATCCTGGGTTTTGCATGTTGGAGTCCTTCTATCCAGAGAGGAAGGTAAATAAGTAGACCTGTTATTCCATGTCTCGTAACTGAGGCAGTAGAATTCAACTTGCTTCTCGGAGCTGGAGTATGAAGCACTGCAGACAAGTGATGGGCATGGGTGATGGGAAAGGAATTGGCTAGCTGTAGAAGAGGAGAGAGTTGCATCCACCTCTGCTCCCCTGCACACGTTAGTCTGTGCTTTGCTGTGCGCACCCAGGAAGCCGGCAGCGACTGTGCCTGCAATGCCTCCCGATGGGGCTCCTGCTGCAGCTGTCAGATGTATGGAGACTTAATTGATGAAATTCTATTTATACACAGGGATAAACTTAGAAAACCAAGCCATGCGACAGAAAGTAGCATATTTAGTGGATCCCCTTCCCGCCGTCTCTCCCACCCAAGTGACAACATCTGCAATACAGATTTTCTGTTTGCCTTAAAGTTACTAGTTGGTTCACACCTTGGAATATGCTTAGAACCTAGTAGTTAGGAGTGCAGCTTCTGATGTCATTCAGCCCAGGTTCACATTTTAACTCCATTCAGGAATATGATCCTAAACAAGTTTATTATCTGCTTCATCAGTAAAATGAGGATGGCAATGATAGTCTCTACATTACAGTGTTAAAGTGAGGATTAAGTCAGCTCTATCATATAAAACTATAAAAACAGTGCCTACATGTGGCTCTCAGCTACAGAAGCCTGGATATTTGGATTGCAACCTCAAATGGCTACCAGCATTAAACTATGTGACCATGTGACCTTGGGAAAAGAGAGGAACTTCTCTGAGCCTTAGTTGCCTTGTGTGCAAAATGGAGGGTGTGTGCGTGTGTGTGTGTGTGTGTGTGTGTGCGCGCGCGCATGCTTGTGTGTTGCAATGTTTTAAATGCTACAGTTCCTTTTAGCATCAAAAGCGACCATCGTCACTGACAGTTAATGGGTCCCTAGATAAGAAAAAAAGAATAGAGCCTTAAGGGAATTATAGTCTTAAAGATTCCTCAAAGAAACATTAAGGCCCATAGGAAGGAGATATGCCAGAATATGCAAATTGTAGAGTAAGTAACTGATAACAAGACACGGATGCATAGCATTTTCAAGATAATATGTTTACTTGGTGACAGGCTGTTTGAGGGGCAACAGGATCGAGATCTGTTTCTTAGAGAAAGCAAGGATACCCCTTTTCATCTTCATCACTAGTAGCAAATTTAAATAAAAGTGTTAGGGTGAGAATTCTTAAATTGTGTAAAGAAAATTTCACCATGTCGCAGGGATGATACCTTGTCACATGGTGTAATTCACCATCTAAGACTGATCTTTAAGTTAGTTACTTCTAGGAAGTTAAGTTCGTAAGATGGACTCTGAACACAGAATTATTAAACTTAGGATATTTCTCTGATATACTATATTGTCTGTGATACAAAGGATCCTCCCTAGTCTGATTGGAAATCTAACTTCACATTTTGTATCTCAGCTCCTTTCCCAGAAACAAAATGATTTCTTGCCCTGTGGTATTGCTGAAAAGAAACTCGCAGAGTGGATCAGGAAAGGGAAAAGTAAATGTGTAAGAGCAAGAAAACCTGAGCAAAAGCAAGATGAAGGAGGAAATGAAGGAGAAGAAAAGAGTTGCTATAATGGCTGAACCTCTGGGCTCATATCCCAACTTTCTGCCTGTGACCTTGGACAACTTAGTTAACCTCTCTGAGCCTCTAGGTTCCTAGGAGTAGGTTGAGATAAAAAGAAAAAACAACATTTCCTTTATTGGGTTGTAAACTAAGTGAAATATTGAATTATGTAGCCTAGACTGGAGAGTAGCAGATATTCAGTCATTTATAGTGAGTATTTTCTGAATGTTAAGGGGTGAGGTTTGCACATAGTCTACTCTGTTGATCCTGGAGGGTGATCACGTGCTTCCCAACTCTTCTAAACAGCAGAGGAAACAATGTTTTTAATATTCACCCACTTTACTTGCATTCATTGTAAATAATGGAGCTGATTGAGTTAGCTGTGTGGCTATTCCAGCTGCTATTTCTTTCTAAGTGAGATTATTTAGTAAATATTCTTCAGAGAAGAATTCACTCATGATTTCAAGACTGCAGTACACAGGGGCCGCAGCTCTGCCCCTCTTGACAGTTATGTATTGGAAAGAGCTCATGAGTTTGAATCCGACATCTTGTTTGAATAATAACCAAACCACTTACTGGCTTCTGAGACAGGGCTAAAGCATTTAACCTTTGAGAAGATTTAACTGGAGAGAGAACTGGAAACAAAAATAGAGTCTGTCTCATGGGGCTGCCGTGAGGCTGAAGTAAGAGGATGTGTATGGATGCGTTTCATGAGGGAACAAGCTCTGGAAACATTGGTATTGATCATCGCCATTGATCCAGGGCCAGAGGGAAAGGGCTTTCCCACCTCCTGCTTCTACTGTGTGCGTGAACTCAGTGCGGAGAGGAAGAACACCTCTCTTTACCCTCCCCCTATCCGCTTGTTCTCTGGAAGCAACTCCAACTTTACGCATTGAAATAGACAACGTCTTAATTTGGGACCAAATTAAAAACTTTGGAACTTTCTCCTTTCTTTCAAAAGCAATATATACATATATTTATATTTATACTTACATATATAAATATATATATATATATTTTTCTGAATATAGTAAGAAAAAGAAATGGGTGTTCTGCTCCTTAGTTTTTGTGGGCATACATATTCTTTTAGAGAAGGAGCTTATACATTCTGCCTTTGCCCAGTCAAATGTTCACTCCCCATGTGTGGAGGCTGGAGGAGATAAAGACATACAGTAATTGCTTTCTCTCCCTCTCCTGGGTTCTGGGGTGGCCCCCTTCAGGTGGTTCGGGAAGAAGAGGCAGTTTGTCTTTGACCCCTCTGACTTTTTCTAGTCCCTTTATTTACTTCACCTTGCCACTATTAGACTTATTCTTCCCAAATCAGAGCTGCCAATCAGACGTCAGCAGGAAGTAGAAGGGCCTCATGTCTGGGAGATGATGACCTGTGGGCTAATTGAATAAGTAAACCCCAAATTGTACAAAGAAGCAAAGTACTCACCGAGTAGGCAAATGATTCTGGAACTGAGGAGCCGAGCAAATTGGGGGAGGAGTAGAATATTTGGTATTTTGTTTTCCAATAATAGAAGAAATGTGCCTGTTTACACAAGAAGAAATGAAAGTTAATTAGACAGAAGTAATGAAACTCCAAGTTAACAAGTAGAAAAATATAATGATGAAAATTTTTATCATGCCAATAAACATAAGAAACAAATAAACCACAAAGAATAAATAATAATCAAATAAAATGAACTTGGGCTGGATTCAATCAAGTCTGTTATACTAAATATGAATAGACTAAATATTCCATTAAATGACAGAGATTGTCAGATTGTATTTTTAAGAAGGCTAATATATGAATGAATGATAAAATTTCAAGAAATAAAGAAAACTTGACAAGAAAAAGTGAGCACCAGTAGCAGTGGTAATCCAGCTGAATTTCAGTTTCTTTTTTTTTTTTTTTTTTTTTTTAT
>PVJS01043773.1:0-16934 GCA_004027185.1 Glis glis | reverse complement strand
GTGTGTGTGTGTGTGTGTGTGTGTGTGTGTGTGTGTGTGTGTCGCTGGGAATTGATCTCAGGAACTCATACATGCTAGGCAAGCGCTCTACCACGGAGCCACACTTGCAGCCCCAGATCCTTTTCGTTGTCTCCTACACCATCTTGTTTTAATGTAGTTAGTGTTTGTCCAAGTTGCTTAGCTGATAGCCCATTAGATTGCACTCAGGGAGCTTGAAATCAGAAGAGAGGGAAAGAGAGAGAAAATGACATTACCAGTCAAGTAAGAAAAAGAGGACGACCCACCCCACCATTGAATGCTTTATCTTCTCACCTTAATCTGACAAAGAATTCAGTTTGGATGGATTCCCCAAGAAGAAACCAGAAGAAACCAAACTAAGAATAAGTATTCAATAAAATAACTTCCATTTCTTAAGGAAAATATTATATTAGCCCATTAAAATGCAACAAAAATATAGACGAGACTGTTTTCTTAGGTTTATTTTTCCCTCCCAGATTAATTTACTTCATCTAGATAAGGTCTTTCAAAAATGTGCCAGAGATAGCTTATTAAGGCTTCTTTATTTTGAGAAGCAGTTGAAATTCCAGAACATTCACTAAGTAAAATTAGTTTTATGAAAGTATGTTTGAGCTGGGCACGATGGCTCATTCCTGTAAGCCCAGTACTTGGGATGCTGAGACAAGAGGATTGCAGGTTCGAGGACAGCCTCAGCAACTTAGCGAGACCCTCAGTAACTTAACAAGACCCTGTTTCAAAATAAAAAATAGAAAGGGCTGAGGTTGTAGCTCAGAGGTAGAATGCTTCTGGGTTCAATCCTCAGAACAGCAACAACAACAAAAAGGATGTATGATTTTATAAGTGAAGAGAAATGGATATATACACATCTCTATACAATGCATATGTATATGTATTGCCTTTGGCAGATCCAGAATGTGAATAATGTAGAAAGGTCCATGAGAAAATGAAATAGGGGAGCCCACAGAAATTGGCATGGACAGTCACTACATTTTTCTTAGTTTCTTCTTTTCTTTATTTTGTATGAATTTGTCCCTAACCTCTCAATTAATACTTGGGTGCTGACATTGTACTTGGTGGGACCCCTGATCCCAGTCCTTCCTGGACTAGATCCCCTCTGCTCATTTCCTGGACCTGGGGGATATCCCAGGATTCCGGGCTGGTGGGGACCCAGTTTCTTGTGCTACTTTTACCACTAACTACCAGTGTGACCTTGGCACTTGCACTCACCTCCTAGCCCCTGCTTTCCTCATTTGCTTGGCACTAAGGAGTTTTGCAATATGTTTTTCATTAATTAACTCATAACAATGAGTTTGACTGGGATCTTGGAGATTTAAGGTTTCCTGTCCTATTCAACAATTCTCAGTTGCCGTTTCTCAGAAAAACCAAAAGATTTTTCTGTGTTTTGGTTATCAAGGTGGTATGTCAACTGACAAGCAGCTTTTGCTATATATACCAGGAAAGAGGCAGTTGGATCTGAAGCGCTGAAATTAGAAATTCCAGCCTTGGGGATTTGAACTTATGCAGTAGTAGCAAGAAATATTAGTTATTACACATATGACAACTTTGGCTATATTTCAAAATGACTTTTAAAATGCATCCTTGCCTTCAGGAGAGTGTAGCCTCTCTCCAGGGCACATGGCATGGGATGCAGGGCTCACATTGGATTTTAGCTCAACTCACCCCTTCAACTAGAAAACACTTTATTTTTCACTTCTTTTTCTCTCTGCTTCTTTTATTTAAGTGGCATTTTTAAGGATTAGAAAACATTTGTAATTCCCCACAATACTTTGACCCAAATAAGCACTCATTAAATTTACAGGAGTGTGCCACCACACCCAACCGAGCAACACTTTAAAAGACATGGATGTGTAGAACAATATACAGCACCTAAGGGGTGATGGTGTATGACAATCCCAGATCATGTATAAACTGTGCACCACTCAGGTCTTCAAAACACTTGCAGCTACAGTTTGATTTAGGGCCGTATAGTCCAGTGGTCTCCAAAGTGGAAGACCCTAAAGGAAGCATAAGGAGACCTATAAGGATCCTGAAAAAAACATAATAATGGATTCATTTACATTAGTCTTAAAAATTAAGCTTCACTAATGTTTTGGTGATTTTTTTACTGTGGTAAAATATATACAGCATAAACATAACATTGTATATTTATTTATTTACTTATTTATTTATTTATTTATTTATTTATTTATTTATTTATTTTTTTGCGGTACCGGGGATTGAACGCAGGGGCGTTGTACCTCCGCACTACGCCCCCGGCCCTATTTTTTATACTTTATTTTGAAACCGGGTCTCACGAAGTTGCAGAGGGCCTCACTAAGGAGAGAGAGAGAGAGAGAGAGAGCGAGAGAGAGCTGAGGCTGGCCGTGAACCCGGATCCTCCGGTCTCCGCCTCCCAAAGTACTGGGATTACAAGCATGTGCCACCACGCCCGGCTTAACATTGTATATTTAAAGTATACAATGCATTGGCATTAAGTAAATTCATAAGGTTATGGAACCATCATCACTATTCACTTCCAGAATTTTTTATTATCCTAACCAGAAACTCTGTACCCATTAAATGACTCCCCAGTTCCCTTCTAGCCTATGGTACCTTCTATTTTCTGTATCAGTGTATTTGCCTATTCTAGGTACCTCATATAGGTGAAAGCATACAATATTTGCCCTTTGTGTCTGGCTTATTTTACTTAGCATAATGTTTTCTTTCCTTTTTTTTTTTTCTGTGTGTGGCACTGGGGATTGAATCCAGGGTCATTCTACCTCTGATCTACACCCCCAGCATTACTTTTTATTCTTTATTTTGAAACAGGGTCTCACTAAGTTGCGGAGGGCCTCACTAAGTATCTGAGGCTGGTGGTGAACCTGTGATCCTCCTGTCTCAGCCTCTCAAGTATTGGGATTACAAGCGTGTGCCACTACACCTGGCTAGCATGTTTTTAAGGTTTATCCATGTCATATTATGTATCAGAATTTTATTTCTTTTTAGGGTTGTATATTATTCCATTACATTATTTATCACATTAGTTTATCCATTCATTTGTGGATGGACATTTGAGTTGTTTCTACCTTTAGGCTACCATGAATAATATCGCTATGAACATTGGTGTTAAAGCATTTGTGTAAATCCCTGTTTTCAATTGTCTTGGGTATATCCCTACAAGTGGAATTGCTAGACCACATGATAATTCTACATTTAACTTTTTTTTTTGTGTGTGTGGTACTGGGAATTGAACTCAGGGGCATTCTACCTCCAAAATATACCCTTAGACCTTAAAAAAATTGTTTTGTGTGTGTGGTACTGGGGATTGAACCCAGGGGTGTTCTACCTCTGAGCTATACCCCCAGTCCTTTTTATTTTTTGTTTGGAAACAGTGTCTTGCTAGGTTGTTGAGAGTCTTGCTATGTTGCTGAGGTTGTCCACGAACCTGTGATCCTCCTGTCTCAGCCTCCCAAGTACTGGGATTACAAGCATGCACCAACACGCTTGGCTATGTTCAACTTTTTAAGGAGCCACCAAACCATTTCCACCATGGCTGTATCATTTTATACACCCACTAGCAATGCACAAGGAATCCATCTTCTCTACATCCAAGCCAATGCTTGTTACTCTGTTTTTATAATAATAGTCAACCTAATGGGAATGAAGTAGTATCTATCTCATTGTGGTTTTGATTTGCATTTTCCTAATGATTCATAATGCTGAGCATCTTTTCATGTGTGTATTGCTTATTTGTGTATCTTCTATGAAGTGATGACTATTCAAGTCCATTTCTTATTTTTAAATTGGGTTGTTTGTTTTTTCATTGAGCTTTATGTATTCTGGATGTTAATCATTCATCAGATAGATGAGTTTTAAATACTTTTCCCAACCTATGAATTGCCTTCTCACTCTGTTGATAGTGTTTTTTGACACACAAAATTGTATGCTGACTTTCACTAATAGTCAGGTTTGGTCCACTGCATGTGTGTTTGTAGTTTTCGTAGACGGTATCTTGTAGGAAGAGTGGGAGTTCCACATCATGGATTGACACTGGTGTCTTCATGAGATTGATTATTCTCAGTGTGACCACTGTACTCTAATTCAAGTGTCCCCTTAAATGGTTTTTGGATCACACTATTTATGTTTTTATTTTATATTTTTATTTACATATTTACTAAGTTACCCTTCACAGTTCTGGAACAAGTGACTGATGAAATGTCTTGCAGAGAAAATTCAAAGTCAAAATAAGATTAATAATGCAAGCTAAAAGTGAGAATAAGAGCATGTCAGAGTTGACATTTGTAATCCAAGTAGGAACTCTATCAGCTACACCAGGTGGATCTGGCCAGGAGTCAGTAAAAATTCACAACTATTAACGCAATTATTTTAAAATGTGGATTTAACTCTACTGTGGTTACGAACATATCAAACTCTTAAATATATATTGTGTGTTAGGATATTAGCCAGTGATAGTATGGAGATATGAAAATTTATAAATTTTATTTTATGTTTATCACATAATTTTAAATTCTTTCAAACATGACTGTATCCATAGACATATACCTTTATATCACATGATACACAAATTAATATTTAAATAACTAACATTTATTGAAGATGTATCCTCTAATTTTTTTTAAATATACTTTTATTGGTGCATTGTAACCATACTTTGTATTGAGGTTTAGTGTGATAGAGACATACGTGTACATAGCACCCAGTGTATTTCCCTCCAGATCCCATCCCACTTCCTCCCACCTCCTCCTTCATAATATTGAAATTTGTATTGATATTGATAGTTTGGTATTGACATAGGATTGTTTGGACTATTTACTTCATCAAGTCTCTCCCTTCCCCTTCCCACCTCCTTTCCCCAAACCCCTTCTACTCATCTACTAGCATCTCTCCTCATTTATCTCAAGTTCCTTTTATTTCCCAGTTTCTTTCTAGCTTCCACATATGAGAAAAAACATTCAATCCTTCCCTTTCTGAGACTGGCTGATCTCATTCAGCATAGTATTTTCTAGTTCCATTCATTTTCCTGAAAATTACATAATTTTGATTGGGCATTTCAAAAAGGTTGGTGGGCCTGGGATGCAGCTCAGTGGTAGAGCACTTGCCTAACATATGCAAGGCCCTGGATTTGATTCCTAGCACCAAAAAAAAAAAAAAAAAAAAAGAAAGAAAGAAAAAATGCTTAAAAGAGTTTGGAATTCTGACTCCCATAAAAAAAAGTAAACTTAAAGACATATTTGCCCATCAGCTTTGTCAGTTAGGAAACTAGTGCATTATCATCCCTAGAGTTTTTTCTCCTTTTTTTTTTTTTGTGTGTGTGGCACCGGGGATTGAACCCAGGGGTGTTCTACCTCGGAGCTACACCCCCGGCCCTATTTTTTATCCTTTATTTTGAAACCGGGTCTCACGAAGTTGCGAAGGGTTTTTCTCCTTTTAAGAATGCAATATTGTCTTGACTCCAGTCTGTCTGGCAGAAGTTTCCTGATGAAGCACTGCAGAGGCAGCACAGGATTAGCACATTTGGCTTTAGTATTTATGTGAGAACAAGTGTAATTTTTTCATCTGTGTTTATATAGAGTTTGTGTGTCTAGAGTTGAGTAATCCTTGCCACAAAATAAAGATAACCTCATGGGATTAATTTGATGCCAGAAGAAAATACCATAGCTGAATGAAGCCATTCTGGACCTGAGCTGGATTCTTAATAGAGAAGAGAATTTTTTTTCAACAGCAAAGCTGTAGATAATCAGTCATATTGAATCTGGGTTTCTGTTTGTACCATGCCAAGGCAACTCAATTATTATCCAACTATGTAACTTTGCTAGGATCCTTGTTTACCCAGACATTGTCCCCCTTGTGAGTGACCTTTCTGCCCATTTTGCTACTCATTAATACATCCATTTAAGAGTGAACTGGGGCGGGAATGGGAATTTTATCTGCTGGTTTTATTCCCTTGTCATTTACATTAGCATGACATTTTTGGATCACACATGAATTTTCTTTATTCCTGTGGATCTTGACTTTAGAGTCATGGATAACCAACTCCCAATCAAACCTACTTGTAGAAAAAAATCTTTAAGCCAAGACGCTGTTTCCTGCTCATGCATTAGGTGGCCGTACTTGTAAAGCCATTTATGAGAAGTCCTGGAATTTTTATTTGACTTTGATAATAAACTTATGCACTTCTTTGAAACTAAAAGGAAAGCAATGCTAGGCTAGACACAGAACACATTTTCAACTTTGGACAGACTGAAGTTAATAGAGAAGATAGGCTTCAGCTGCGGCTACCTACCCTTGGTAGAATCTCCAAGTTGAGCTAAGTTGATTGAATAATGGAGTTAGAAGGGAGCTTAAAGCATAACACACCTGGGTCCTACACACAAGATTAGGGCCGACTTAGCTGGGCCTGGTGGTGCACACCTGTAATCCCAGTACTTGGGAGGCTGAGACAGGAGGATCGCAATTGCAAGACCAGCCTAGCAACTTAGCAAGACCTTCAGCAACCTAGCAAGAATCTGTTTCAAAATTTAAAAAATAAAATAAAAATAGGGTTGAGTGTGTGTGTGTGACTTGGAGGTAGAAGCCTCTGGGTTCAATCCCCACTACCCGCCCCCCCCCCCAAGAAAATCAAGGCATACTTAGAGACTTAGTAGATGCTTCTGTGTAGGGCTGGGTCATGTCTTCCAGAAGGCCATGCATATTTGGAATCAATGAAGAGAGATGAAAGGAATGAGGAGTGAGCAGTGATCTAAAGTCAGTAGAAACAAGAATTTGTCTCCACTGGAAGGGGCTGCTAATAGTGGAAGGATTGAGGCAGATCACAGACAAGGAATAGCTGCAATAGAATGAAAAAATGCAAGCTGACTAGGTGAGGTTGCAGGTGGAGATCTGCGTCAGCCAACCCTGGGCATGTGGTTGACATAGTGTTTTTTCAATATGGAACCTTCCATCTTGCCAAGGTGGACGCTGCCTCTTCTTATATCACATTCCTAGCTCTCTTATCCAGCTCTAAATGCTTATTTATATTCATTTCAGCTGGTTGACCCATTAAGATGTCCCTCCACTTCCCATCTCCTTGCTCCTTGCAACCGTGCTTCCCCCCATGATATCCAAAATGAAAGCTTCCCTTTTCAGACAAAGTGTTACCTCTCAACACAGGATTGCCCTCTACAGCGTCCCTGAGAGCCTTCCTTCTTGCAATTGCAGATGACCACATCTACCTAACTGTTTGCGTGATGGAAGCTTTCTCCTTCATAAAGGGGATTGTCAGCATCTCGGATTGCTCAAACCCAGCACTGAGTGGCAACGGACTCACTTCTTCCCTTAGCACACACATCCGCTCCCTCATTCTTTTCGGTACTGGGAATGGAAAACAGGGGCATTCTACCTCCAAGCTATATCCCCAGCCCTTTTTATTTTTTTGTTTTGAAACTGAGTCTCACTAAGTTGCCCAGGCTGGTCTCCAACCTGCAATTCCCCTGTCTCAGCCTCCCAAGTACAGGGATTACAGGGGTGCACCACTGCAACTGGCTCCCTCATTCTTTACTACCAATGAATCTGCTCCTTGGCTTTGCTAAACCTCTGTATTTATGATCCTTCTATTTTTTTCTGAGTCTATAAGCCATATTTGGTTTCATATATTTCTGAAGCCCATCATCCATCACCTAGTTTTTCTCTTAGCAACGGTTTCAACTTCCCTGCCCCCTCTTCTGTGCTCATTCTGTAATTTTCCCAAGTCCAGTCCCTGACTCTATTGAAGAATTAGGCTCCTGCCATTAGAGAAATTGCTCACTCATAGGAAACTAAAACAAAGTTCTTCTGCCCAATACACATCAGAACCCTTTGTTCATGCCCCTGGAGACCCCAGCACTTCTCTAATATTTTTGTGAACTTGTAACATTGTCCAAGGATGCAATGCAACCTTAAAAAAGTGAGGCATCTGGACTTCTGATTTCCAGAGTACCACTCCTGCCCTTTAAACAAAAATATAGCCAGGCAAATTGTGAGTTCATTGCTTTTCTTCTCCTGATTTTTTTTTTTTTGGTACTAGGGATTGAACCCAGGGTGTTCTACCTCTGAGATATACTCCCAGCCCTTTCTTTTTATTTTTTATTTTGAAATAGGATCTTACTAAGTTGCTAAGGGTCTTGCTAAGTTGCTGAGGCTGATCTCAAACCTGTGATCCACCTATCTCAGCCTCCCAATCATTGCTCTTCTGGAGCCCAACAGAGAGTTGGTTTTCAGAGGAATGGACTGGTATGAAATCTAGACAGAGACCTGCTCCTGTTGGATAAATGGGATGCAAGCATTCTTTTACCTTGGGGTAGATGCAGTCAGATGCTGGTAAGAAGGACTTAGCTATCATAGATATGGATTGGTAGAGGTTGAATGTGGGCTGTCAGGAGGATGTAAAGCTGCAGGATCAAGGAGATCTTCAGATATACAGGAGTTCACACTCTCTTGCAGACTTTGCCTCTAGGTATCATAACAGGTACTCAAAAAAAGATTGATAAGGCAACTGGGAAAGCATCCTTCATGTTACAGTCCTCAAGGATGGGAAGAGCTCTTTAAAAGAGGGACATGGAACTCCATCAGGACTCTTCTCCCTGATTTCTCCTATAGAACAAAAGCCTTAGTATGGAGGGGGATGGGAAAGAAGGCCCACAAACACTCATTGTAGCTGGGGAATGGAAACAGAAAAACTCTGTTCCTGAGATAGGAAAGGCATATGTACAGGGCCAAGACAGCCAACCTAGGGAAGGGCATGGGCTCTGAGAAGACCATACCCCCAAAACCGGGGACTTGGTGCCCGCCTACAACTGAGGACTAGCACAACCTTTCTCTGCAATCACCGAGTCAAAAAGTGTTGAGTAATAAGAAACAGAAGATACTCCTGAGAGTTTCAAGAGCATCAGACAGATCTGCTTGGAGGCACACTGCAAAGGAAAGACCTGAAGCAGAATGGAGAGAGCACTGAGAAAAACCTTCTGATATGTGAACTCCCAGCCTAAACCCAAAGTGTTACTCGAGGAATTTGCAGTGTGTGGTGCCCTGAGGGTAACCATAGCAACAACAAACCTAAAGCCCAGTATAACCCCTGAGTAAATTAATTCAACCTCCTGAACTAAAGGCTTAGTAGAAGGAAAGGCATGTATATTTTCAGCCATAAAAACATTTGCCATTGTCCTATTCTCTTCAATAAGATTTCTCACATTCGCTCTCCTCAAAGAATAATTAGATTTTTTTCTTGAAAGAAAAAGCAAACAAAAATAATACATTACCAAGGGACAGAACAAACATTAGGACCATACTCAGATATGACACAGATGTTGTAACTCTCCAAAAGAGTATTAAAATAACATGTGTTAATGGCTCTAATGTAGAGATTGGCAAACCTTTCCTACAAAGGACTAGATAATAAATATTTTAGGTTTTATGAGCCACATATAATCTCTGTTACAAATTCTTCCTTTTGTTAAGAAAAATTTTAAGGAATCCTTAAAAATGTACAAATCTATTATAAGTGCATAGATCATATAAAGATATGCTGGATCATATCTTCAGGCTATAGGTTGGTGATCCTTACTCTCAGGGAGAAGGTGAACAACATGCTAGATCGGCAAAGAAATAGATACTTTAAGAAAGAGGCAGATTGAAGTTATGGAGATTAGGAAAAAAGGTCATAGTAATAGAGATGAAGAATCCCTTTGACAGGCTCACTCCTAGACATGACAAGCTAAGGAAAGAATCAATGAACTTGAAGATAGGACAATAGAAATGACAATCTAAAACAAAAAGAGGGAAAAAAGAGTAAAAGTGCCTAAACAAAATACAAACAAACAAAATGAAACCCAAACACAACTTGGTAGAGCATGTGTGGGACAGCATCAGTGTAACGTAAGTGTAAGTGGAACGCAAGAGGAGAAGAGACAGAGGGCAAGGCCGAAGAAATAGTCCAAGAAGTAATGGCCAGAAATTCACCAAATTTCTTAGATATAAAATAGACACAAGAAGCTCAGAGTACACCAAGCAGTGCACTATGAAACAAAACAAAAATGCCCACAAAACCAAAACAAACAGAGAAGAATACAAACAAACCCCTACACTTAGCTTTAAACTGCTGAAAAGTGAAATATTCAATGCAGTCTGCTGATAAATTTTGTGGAGAGGATGCAATATTTGTCCCAAGTGGCTAGTGGGAAAGAAACAGAGGAGTTTTGAATGGACCGATGATTGGACTAAGGGAAACAGTAGCACGCTTAAAGAAAATATATAATTTTATATAATACATTAATATATTATATATTATATATTAATATTATATATATCACCCTGAGACTTTTTCAGAATTCTTTGTGTAGGTGTGCAGACAGAGAAACTACCTTTCTTAGATATCTACATTCCAAAAATGGATGATTGGACTCTGGCCAAGGTGCTACCATGTCAGAAATGGTGATAAAGTTTGAAAGGATATCCAGGATAAACAGCCATCCAGGACCTAGGTCCTGTACCCTATATCATATCCTTTTGTTTAACCTAAAAGAGAAAGAGAGGAAAAACAAAGATTGAGCAGGACCCCAGAGCTAGGAAGTAAATCTTCCAGTCAGAACCAAACCAGGTTTCTGTTTCCTATGGAGAAAGCAGGCGCTGAGTCAGGAATCTGCTCTCTACCAGGCAGGAGCTTGCTTCCTTTCTCATTCTTTTCCCTCTCTCCCTCCTTTCCTCCCTCTCTTCCTCCCTCCTTCTCTCTTTCTTTCATACTTTGACAGAAGCATTCTTAATGAATGGCTAATATATTTTCAATATAAAGCAGACCCCAGGGCTGGCTTTTCTTTAGCCCTGGTGGAAGGCAAAGTCTGTGTTGTAGCTGACAAGCATCTCTCTCAACTGACAAGCATCTCTCAGACAGCGATGGTCCAGACTCTGGGCCAAGTTAACATTCTGTTATCTCTGACCCCATCCCTGGGCATCTGAATCCTGTGTAATTGTGCCCCTAACAATGTAAGGTCTCCGATCCGGCCCTGACCTCAACACTGTCTGGTACCGCTTCACTTGTTTTGTTCATTTCTCTTTCACGTTCCTCAGCAGCTACTCTAATCCTTCAATGTTATTTAGTTTTATTAGCCCACTACATCCATTTCACTCTTAACAGACCAGCATGCATCCCACTTTATAGAAAACAGAGACCCTCACTGCTCAGATAATAATAACATGTCATATGTATCACATCTCTTATACAAAGTAGTGCTTTTGTTCTTTTTACAAAAGATCTCATTAATATTAACATCATCTTTATGTAGACTTATTATTCCTCTTTTCAAGAAGATATGAAGCCTTAGAAAGGGTTCAAGCTTAGGTCTAAGGAACTGCTGAGCCTCTGCGGTTTTTATTACTGTATGCTTCCTCTAGCAAACAAAACATATCAAAACAAAAATTAATCCAAACCAAACCTTCTTTCTGATCTGCTCTAGATATCTTTTAATAAGGAGAAAGAACTTTAAGTTTAAAAATCCTTTTGGCAAGATAAAGGCTGAATAGGAATTGAATTCAAGTGCAAATAGCTGATACGGATATGTTTCTGCAAGCAGATTTTAATGAGGGTGGGGATGTTGGGGTAACTGGCAAGATGGGAAGATAATGGGAAGCAGGGAGCTTATAGGAAGGCCCTAATGTGAAAAGAAGAAACTGGGGGAGTCAATCTGCAAACATCAGGCCCTTCACTATTTAACTGAGTATTGGCTCTATTTGCCTGTACTTGAATGTGCAAGAGTGCTTACAGAAGAAGAAAGAAAGAAACAACCAAGGCATTTCTCTTAAAAAAATAAAAAAAGGAAAACTGACAGAAAAGCCAGAGAATAACTTACATTAAAGGTGATATATTAGAGGATGTTTTGGTTTTTCTGAATGACGCCTGCCATAGCTGAGATGATATTGCAGCAAAAAGCAACCAAAACATTCATTTGTGATTCGTGCATTCACTGAGGTTAGCTTATCTCCTCCTAGATGGCAGATTGAGCACATTGAAGAGCAATATTATTTTGTTTCCAGAGGGAACATTTTCCCTATTTTTATTTCAACTTGATAAATTGTGGAATCATTCATTCTCTAGAGGTTCAAGTAAGAAAAGCAAATTATATTTAAATGAACATTTGGTATTTGGTTCACCAAATTAATGTGATCTGGAATCATTTTAAAGGCATCATATTTTCCCAGCAAAAGTAGTAGTGTTTTTGAGGACTAGACTCAGGTCCAATTTCTCATTCAGCTCTTAATTTAGATTGAATATGTCCTTATTAAAAGTAGACTGCTCAGCTGTGTGTCTCTTGGAATTGCTATCCTCCAGGACCTAAATGTTCCAATTAATGAGATGCCTTCTTCTTATTGCAAATAAAGTCCCTAATACTTTCCCAAGAGTCTATGTGTAAAATTTATGTTAACTGTGTATTCACCCATTGCATAACTTAAACAGCTATTTTCTCATCATGGTAAACTCTTGGCTAATGTGTTACAGTGGAAGTTTTATCCCCAAGGGTTACTTTTGGTCATTAGAAACCTTAGTTTTTTTTTCATACTTAATTTTATGTGAAGCAATTGGTTATTATAAACTTATTTATAGATTGTTTATTTCACCATTTATAGGTCTAATTAGGAAATTATTAAGTCAATTGTCAATAAAGAGTTAGCAATATAATTCTTTGCAGAGTATGCATGTGAGATAGAGATTTTATAGAAAGATGATTCTCTAGTTGTTCTTTCCTAAGTATCTGCTTTGTTTTGTGTGATTTTGTTTCTGGTTTTTCTGCAATTGAATATGCAGGACTATTTAGAAAAAGTAAAGAAGAGAGAGATACCCCCCATTATTTCTCTTAAAGAACAATGACAGAAAAGTGAGTGAATGACTTTTGTTAATGGCACCATATTAGAGAAGCACAGGACAGCAAAGGGGGCTGGCTGGGGCTCCAAGTTAATCTTATGTCTAGGAAATAAACATAAGCTAATTGTTCCACCAGGGGTTTGAACCCATGCTCTAGGCCTCATTATAGTAAACTCTAACAAACTGAGCTCACTAAAAGAGAAGCAACCTGTGAGAGAAACCCGATGTCAAGTCTAAAGCAATACATGCTACATCATCCCAGCATTGCTGCTTCTATTGCTACCCTTAACCAAAGGAACTTTGGAAACAACCTCTTTAGAAGTTTTTAATATACCCTACAATGTTGAAGAAAGATTCAATAGCATAAATTTGGTACATGTCAAAGTCATAGCTAATAATACTGTCTGAACTTAATGAAATAGCTACTTGTACTTTCAAAACAGAAGGAAAGATTTATTTTCTACCATATATGTCACAATGAGAAAATTCCACAAGATATTGGAACTATTACCATCATCCTTCACCACGAGAGGGAAAGTGAGAATTGGCTTTCTAATAACTCATCATCCTGAGAGTATCAGTTAGCCTTCCATCACTATAACAAAATACCAGAGATGACTAACTTATAAAGAGAAATGGTTTATTTTGCCTCACAGTTTTGTTCTAGTTCATGATCAATTGGCCCCATTGCTTTGGGCCTGTGGCAAGGTAGCACATCATTGTGGGAGCACATGTAGAGCAAAACCACTCAACCCATGGCCAGGAAGCAAAAGAGAGAGGAAGGGATCATTTCTCACAATCCTCTTCAAGGACACACACCCACTGACCTATGGATCTCCCATAGAGTCCTGCCTCTCAATGGCTCCTCCAGTAGTGTCACTCTAGGGACCAAGCTTTTAACACATGGGCCTTTGGGGGACATTCAACACTCAAACTATGGAACTAGGCCTATTTGAAATGTACTATTCATTCATTAAATTAAAACTATTTATGGGGATTTTTTTTCTCAGTGGCAGGAATTGTCATAGGCAATGATATAGAGACCACCAAGATGGGCTAGGCCTGGTTTCCATGGAGCCCATATTATAGTGAGGAAATATAATTGATAAAAATATAAACTAGCAAATAAGCAAGAATGGAGGATTTAATGTAGATACTACATAATTTCTCAAGCTTCAAAAATACGTTCTCTTCAAGGCACAAAATGTGGAAAATTGTTGGTAAGTTTTCGTGGATGCGGTCTGTATAATGAAAGCTCTCTAACAACACCATAATTGAAATATTCTCAGCATCTTTGCAGTTTTCATTAAGGAACTTGGCTTTGAAATCGCACATGCCTGCATTTGAATCTCATCTCTGTTAGTACTAGCAACTTAGGCAATTTTTTTTTCACTTCTTTGGGTCTCAGATTTCTGTTCTGGAAAATGATCCAGATTTTCCCTGCTAAATTGCACAATATAAGTAAAACACACTGTACTTAGCAGGTACAGTACTCAAGAAATATTAGTTCCTCCTTACAATAGCCAGGTGTAACTTATTTTGACCAGTAGATGTAAAGAATTTAGAAATACAGTAAAGAATTTGAGCTATGTTACTTTGCAGGATGATTTTATTAAAATACATATAATTCCTTTGAGAACATTGTTGGACTTAGATACAAAGGCAGTTCCATCATACCCTGCTTTCTAAGATAAAATGAGTATTTGCTAAATCATATTTATCCTTTCACTAGTGATTTACAACAGTCTTTATTTGTAAGTAGTTTTCTTCCAAATTTTCACAGGTGGAGAATAGAGCAGACAATAGGTTAAGGAGAGAACTGCATGCTTAACTTAGAACTTTTCATCTCTGGGCTCTGATCTAAGCATTCTCTCTGCAGGTAGAAGTTTGGTATTTGAAAAGCAAAGGAATCCAGGTTCTTGGCACTCCCTGGCTTGAAGCATTTATCAAAATAAACCCCAGGAGCTGGGGCCTGCACAGGCCTTCAGAGATCAGAAGAATGCTACGCATGTGGCAAGGGGTGGGGGAGGCAATGATTGCACCTGAGGGGACTGGCTTTATGGGGGTTTCTCTGCTCCCACCTGGCAGTCACTCTGTGTGTAACAAAAGCCTTGCCTTCCTTAGCCCTAAGCAGCTGGCTCCATCCCCAGACACTGCCCTGAAGTCAGTCAAACGCAGAGGAAGTATCTGAGTGTTTAAACTTCAACAATGCTTGATATAGCAATAATGATGATAAGAATAAAAATAATTATATTAGTTATCATTATAAATATATATTTAATATTTATGTAAAGTGTCAAGGTAAATAGCATTTCAAATAATAATTGTATTAAAAACAATAATTTCTCTAAGAAATTTATATTCCAGAAATAATATTTTGATATACTTACTATGAACTTCACACATATCACCTCTTTGAAACCCCAAACAAAATATTTTGATTCAGGTGTTATTGTTTCTTTATTTCATAGAAAAGGAAACAGACTCAGTAAAGTGAAGTAACTTCCCCCAAGTCACCTAACAGGTAGGTGACAGGGCTGAGATATGAATCCAGGCAGAAAAACTCTGAAGTCTGAGTTCTCTGTCACATGCATTGACTGAGCTGTATTTAGCTGTGGTTTTTCTCATTCATCCAATGACTTGATCTATGAACAACATTATCAGCTATGATCAATGGTGTCTTCCCAGAAGAAATAAGGAATACGGACCTTTCCCCTCCATCTCAGCTGCTGCTATATTCTTGGTTGAGACTCCAATTCAATCAGCAGATACAGGAGATTAATTGAGGAAAAGGAAAGAAAACATTTGTGATCTGGAGTGGAAACTTTTCTCATTGGTCTTTTGAAGTAAAAATCACTATTTTCTTTTCTTAATGTCAATTCATATTTAGTCCTTGCTTTTCCTTCTTCAAGTAAATGACCCTGCGACTGTTTTTCTTTTGTGTGCAGGGACCCCCAAAGCCCAGATGATTTCAGGCACAGACTTCTGAACTTTCGGGTTTTTTCTTGGCCCATCACTGAGGTCAACTCAGATGTCTTTCAGGACTATTTGCTGCCCGACTCTGAGATGAGAGCTTGCACCTTCTGATATTTGTTTATAAAAGTTACTTTCATCCAAAATAAAATGCCCTGATTTCCAGAAAAACTAAGATGAAGGTGGAGGGAGTGTCATCTTTCACCTCAAAGGACTCACGCAGAGTGGGCCGTTTCTCCTGAGGTCATCTGCCGTGATGACTTGTCAGAAGCTGATGTTGCAGGTCACCGCCTGCGCGGCCTTTTTCAAAGGTGTCACCTGAAGCGAAACAGGCTTAGGTCTGTTCTTGAAAATGCAGCGTAAGACTTCTCTTGATCACGAAGATAATGTTCCCTCACTCATCCATTTTGGTTCAAAGTCATCTGAGGATTTTCATGTAGTTTTATGCTTCTCATAAGTCAGGAACTCTGGGAATTTAAGACTCAAATTGACTTACTGGCTTAATAGTTTTAGCCAGTTGGTTCCCTGCATTCCAATCAGCTTCACTCACTAGTACATTTGTTCTAAAGTTATGTTAATCTAAACAAAGAGACTAAAAGATTATGAAAAGAAGAATGAGACACTAGCTTGACTTTCACTTTCTTGCCTCAATTCAATAAATGAAATTAATTTATTTTTCTAAGAACTATTGTGTGCACTTACTGTGTCCAGAGGGCCATGCTGGGAGATGCTGCTATGAATAAAATGATGTGGTCCTGTCCCAGTAGCTTAACACATAGTGGAAGAGATACACAATTACATAAAATATGGTAAACGTCATAATGGGATTTCTCTTTCTTTCTTTCTTTCTTTTTTTTTTTTGCGGTACTGGGGATTGAACGCAGGGGCATTCTACCTCCGCGCTACACCCCCGGCCCTATTTTTTATACTTTATTTTGAAACCGGGTCTCACTAAGTTGCAGAGGGCCTCACTAAGGAGATAGATAGAGAGAGAGAGAGAGAGCGAGCGAGCTGAGGCTGGCCGCGAACCCGGATCCTCCGGTCTCCGCCTCCCAAA
>PVJS01043771.1:0-16945 GCA_004027185.1 Glis glis | reverse complement strand
CCCCTCCCCTCTCCCCTCTCCCTCTCCGTCTCCCTCTCCCTTCTCCTCCCCCTGAGAGAAGCCAGCCACCCTGGGAGTGGAGAGAGGTGCACTCTGAAACCGACTCTTCATTCCCTTCAGAAGAGCGAAGTCTTCTACTGCGCTTGACTCTCGGGAGACATGATCCAGAGCCATCAGATACACACACCCCAGGTCCCCGACCCCCAGGACTCATGCAGCACCACGCATGTTTATTATTTTCTACTATTTGCTTCTGGGGCAATTTGTTAGATAGGGAAATTAACAAATCCATCTGATCACAAAGCAACAACAACCAAACATTGTCTAATGATTTCTGGTGCACAGTCCGAGCATCCACCTCTCCTTATTCCATTATTCCTTACCCCAACTCTGAACTAGGAATGGGAAAGCAATTTGAATGTCAGAGATAAAGGACTTATTCTAGCCGGGAGTGGTGGCGCATGCCTGTAATCCCAGCACTTGGGAGGCTGAGACAAGAAGATCGCAGGCCTAAGGCCAGCCTCCGCAACACAGCAACCTAGCAAGACCCTGTCTCAAAAGCAAAAACGAAAAACGGCTGGGGATGTAGCTCAAAAGTAGAATGCCCTAGGTTCAATCTGCAGTACCAAAAAAGAAAACAAGGATTTATTCTAAGACACAAGGAAGAGGTGATATTGCTAAACTAAGAGCGGAGTTCTGCCAAGCCTAAATTCCATACCTCTCCATCCTTCGTACTGCATTGACGTCTGAGTCTTTTTGAGATATTGGCTAACACTCAGACACTAATCCAAAAGTAGGCACAAGGTACCAGATTGACCCCCTCTCCAGAGTTTAAGTGTTGGGACATTGTCAAGCTACCGTACAGGTGGGCAGCTTTTAAATACCTTGATAATCTCCAGAAACAACAAGGAGCCCTCTTCTGAGGCCACAGACACTCCTAATCGGGTTTGTGGTTGTCACACGATGACACGCTCTACCTATGATGTGAATCCAGGTAAAAACCCCTTAGGTGCACCGCCCCTAAAACCCTAAACGCTGTGTCTGTTGCTTTGTGGAATGAAGTTCACTGCAGGGAACTAGTGAACTGAGAATCCACAGCAGCCAACGAGTCTCTGTGGACAGAGGCAGCGTCTCCAGAGAAACACAGTCGTTTCTGCTCAGAAGACTGGCCAAAGTGATGCATCTTCGGGTAAGTCTTCATGTGGAAACATGTTCCTTCCAAAATACGCGCTCATCCAGAGAATGGACGCTCAGGAGAGGTGGGCCACAGCAGATGATGCTGGCTGTGTGGCAGGAGACACATTCTGGTTCCTTGACAATTTCCACGACCTGTAAGGAGATGTATGAGGTCAGCACAGAAGGCTTCCACTGCTGGGCTCATGGGGGAAGAAAGGAGGGAAGGATCTGGCGACCGTCTCTCATGGAGTCACGTCATTGTTAACGCCAGGATGTCTCCCAGGACGTGGGACTTGCGAGCGGGAACGCGTGCTCCCAGGCAGTTTCTGAGGCCGTAGGATTTATGGGAATGCTCTCCAACACCACGTGGAACAGACCAAGGAAGGCAAAGCCGGCGACATCTGTAGACACTGCACTACGTCACCCTGATTCTCGGCCAGAATCAAGGACCCAGTAGGCTGAAAACTTCATTTAGTTGGCGTTGACACAGATGAGGGTCTAAATTCGCTCCATCTTCCGTGACCAAACTTGCAGAGTTTAAGCACGGTCCCCCTGGCACTCCGTCCTGGGGTGAGTTACGAGACATAGATGTGTTGAAAGCACTCCAGAGGACCCCCTGCGTCAATGCTCACGCGAGTGGCAGGGTTTGGCATGGGTCTCTTTAAATCACGCCTCTGAACCTATCTTGGCTGTTCGCTCCTTCATACCGTGGTTTGCACATATAGCGGAGATTAATTCCATCCAGGAGGCTGTTCCCAAACAATTCCCACTGGGAAAGGGCATTTAAAGCACACACTGGACAATTTACAATCTGTGGCGAAGTAGTCATTTCAATACCAGCTGTTCTCTATTAGCATGTGAGCATGCAAACCCGCTCAGGAATGACATGGAGCTAGGAATTATAGGTGGTGTTTTCTGAGAAAGGTAATATCTTTGTCCTAGCTGTAAGAGGACACCTGGAGAGGTCAGGCATGGTGGTACAGGCCTATAATCCCAATACTTGGGAGACTGAGACTGGAAGATTGAAGGCTTGAGGCCAGCCTCTGCAATTTATAGAGAGAATCTCAGCAAATTAGCAAGACTCCGTTTCAAGATAAAAAAATAAAATAGGGCTGGAGATGTAGCTTGGAGGTAGAATGCCCCTGGGTTCAATCCCCAGTACATAATAATAATAATAATAATAATAATAATAATAACAATAATAATAAAATAATAATAATGAAACCAACACCTGGAGAATGGAATGAGATGCCTTTGGATAAGGAAAATGCATCGAACTAGAGTTCTTCTAGAATCCAAAAAGCATGATTTCTAGATAACTGGTACTTCCTTTCAAGATAATCTTATGCAATTAAGAAAAAACATCAAGCAGAGAAAACCCACTTTTATGAAGTTTGTATGATGTATTTGGGTTTCAAGCTATAAAAAAGAAAACTGTAACTGAAAAACTTTGGTAAGAGCTTAGTCTGTAGATCACTGCCTGTTGGGCATGATGCTGTTTCTACTGGTTCCAAGGATCGTTGTGTCTTTTTCTTACCCTCAGAAAGCTCGTGGTATGCCGGGCGTGGTGGTACATGCCTGTCATCCCAGGACTTGGGAGGCTGAGACAAGAGGATCACAGGTTCGAGGGCAGACTCCAAAACTTAGTGAAGCCATCAGCAACCAAGCAAGACCCTGTTTCAAAAAAAAAAATTCTAGGGGTGTAGCTCTGTGGTTGTAGTATGCCACTAGGTTCAATCCCTAGTACGTACACACACACACACACACACACACACACACACACACACACACATCCCCAAAAAAGGATGCTCAGTGTTTTGCAGAACATATGTACGGTCCACCCTCAGTATTTATAGACTCTCTATTTGCAAGTTTGCTTCCTGCTAAAAATTGTTTATAACTGCAATATCAGTATTCTCAGAGACACTTGCACAGAGTGATAAAAATTTTCAGTAGACCAACACCTACGTTGCTTGCATTTTTGTGCTTTTTATTGGTGACTTTGCTGTTTCCAGTGGCACCCCAACTTCATGCTGGAATGCCGCCTCATTTTCCTAAGCACAAAAGGCTGCGAGGTGCCTCGTAGAGAAGACACGTGTGTCGGGTGAGCTTTATTCAGGCCTCAGCGATGCTGCTGTGGGCTGTGAGTGCAATGTGAGTGAATTCATGATATAGATTAAAGAAGATGTCTTTATACTTTGAGGGCTGGGACAGAGGGATCGCAGGTTCACGGCCAGCCTCAGCAACTTAGCAAGGCCCTCCACAACTTAGCGAGACCCTATTTCAGAATAAAAAATAAAATAGGGCTGGTGCAGCTTGGAGGTAGAATGCCCCTGGGTTCAATCCCCAGTACCTGAATAAATAAATAAGACATCTTTAAACAAACACCCATGAAAGATGGCTATGTTCTGATCAGAGGGTGAAACTTGTAAACGGTGGCTTGTAGGCACCTCGCCCTCTGTGTCCCCTTGGGGGCGATGGTTTAGAATTTAATAATTCAGGGTTCACGATGATGTTATAGAACATAACTACCACAGTGACAGTCAACTGTGTGTCTACATATTTATGCATGTGTCTATATGTATGTATGTATGTATGTGCATGCATATGTGTTTGTATGTATGCAACCATGCTGCAGGGAGTATGTGTGTGTGTGCAGAGAGGACAGATATCCACCACCCCCAGCAAAGTCAGGATAGCAGGAAGCCCCAGGGTAACTACTGAATGAGAACGCGGGGGGTAAACGATCATCTTCTACCTCTGGTGACCAGGACTAGTTGGCTCTTCCACCTCCCCGGCAGTTGTGTTACCAGCAACCATTGCCTGGTTTGATGCAGTCCCCTGACAGCCAATGGGTGGCAAGAGACTGCAGCATCCTCCCGGATACTCTAATACCAGAGGTTTTATGCAGATATAGCCTTGTCTTGGAAAAAAAATCCCAACACTTGAAAGATTTCATAAGTGCTGAGTTTGACAAAAAATTAGCCTTATTTTAAAAAATATTAATTAATGCAAGGAGCCAAACAAAATATTGGCTAATAGAATCTTGTTCCCTTTTCCCGATATTCCTTATGTAGAGTAAGTTACCTGGCCAAGAGCAAGAAAGAACTTCTATCCTTCCTTTTTTCTTTTTTCTTTTTTCTTTTTCTGTGGTACTGGGGTTTGACCCCAGGGCCATTCTACCTCTGAGCTACACCCCTAGCCCTATGTTATTCTTTTATTTTGAAACAGGATCTCACTAAGTTGCTGAGGGTCTCTTTGCTAAGTTGCTGAGGCTGGCCTCCAACCTGGGATCCTCCTGTCTCAGCCTTCCATGTACTGGGATGACAGGTGTGCACCACCATACCTGGCTAAGAAAGAACTTTCTAAAATATAGATGGAGGAGCTGGGCTTGTTGGTGCACACTTGTAATCCCAGTACTTGGGAGGCTGAGACCTGAGGATCCGCGTTCGCGGCCAGCCTCAGCTACTTAGTGAGGTCCTCCGCAACTTAGTGAGACCCTGTTTCAAAATAAAGTATAAAAAAATAGGGCTGGGGGTGTAGCCCGGAGGTAGAATGCCCCTGGGTTCAATCCCCAGTACCGCAAAAAATTAATTAATTAATTAAATAAAATATAGATGTAGGGGGAATGGAGAGAGGGACAGGTAGCACACATATTTGGTACCATAATGGTGGATACGTGGCATTATTCATTTTTCCAAACCCATTTTAGGCTACTACGATGTATATAAATATATAAATACACATGCATAAACAAAGAATGAGCACTCCCCTGTTTGTAGAACTTCCATTATCCCTAAAAGAAAGTGTAGACACCGAGCCTCATTACCGTGATGGCCTAGCCAACCACGGGCGGCCTAAATGACAAACCCTCACCTTTTACCACCTTCTTTCCATTAGCAGATACAGATATAAATTGAATGAGCTATGAAGCTTAAACATGATTTTAAAGGGGGATATAAAACTGCAAAGTCTAAACCGTGCTGCAGGGTCTTAGCAAAGACTGTTAGTTTTAGCATCAATCTAAACCTAGCTGAGCTCGTCTAATTGTAGTTCCTAGAAGAGGCTACACCCATTTGCACATCGAGGCAGGCACATTTGCTCAGGGTTGAAGCGCTCTCCTCATTTGTTCACCAGAAATGTCACTTTGGTGGAAAGATGGATCTCTGGGTGTCGTATGCCAAATGGTCACGCACCACTCACTTTGAGGTCAAAGTATATTGGCTTTGTTTCATCATGTACAGTCTGGGATTATAATACTTCTGTTATACTATGTTATAGTATGTTACATATGTTCTTATGGAAATGACAGTCAAATATAGATGGTATGAATAAGTGCAGGAAGTAGTCTAGCTGTACTTTGAGGAAAGCTGGTCATGACAATGTTATTCTGTAGGAATCTAAGCCTGGGTCCTTGTTTACCTAAGTGATCAGACGGTTCATTATGCAAAGCAATTAGATTCACTTGCTACTTCATAAAAATAATGTCTGAAAAATGTAGCATTATTCCAACAAGATTATTATTTTCCTTTTTTTTTTGGTACTAGAGACTGAACCCAGGGACATTCTACCTCCGAGCTACACCCCCAAACCCTATTTTATTTTTTATTTGGAAATGGCCTCGCTAAGTTGTTGAGGCTGGCCTTGAACCTGTGATCCTCCTGTCTCAGCCTCCCAAGTACTAGGATTACAGGACTATTTTCTTTATCAGAGAGATAGCCCAAGACAAGCAGTGCATACACAGAAACATTTGTAAGCACAATCAAAACAGATAGAAATGTTTTGCTATTATGTAAATGTTTAAACAATCTCATGAAATTTCTAGTCACTAAAAAACTTTAGAGAAGAGGTTTAAAGGAGTAGGGAAAATACAGAAACTCAGAAAGATGCACAAAACGGTTTCTATATCCAAATAACACTCAGAAAACATGTCAGAAAAGTTGAATTCACAGTAACAAACAAAATAATTGCTTTCCCAGGAGTAAATTGAGCAAGTACTATGAATGAAAAAATGTGAAGAAAGCCATAAAGTTAAAGCTGTAGAGTTTCAGAAAAATAGAGGCATACACATTGTCTCTAACTGAGATGACACAATAGTGTAGAAATGTGGATCCTGCCTAAATTAATTCATAAAAACTCCAAGCATCTCCAGCCAAATTTCCCTTTGTTGACTTCTAAAATTCATCCGGAAAGCAAGAAGAGCCAGAGAAATAATGAGATTAAGAAATGACAGGGGGAGAGGACATTGGAACATAGACTGACAGAAAATTCAAGCCAAAGATAGAGTAAGCAGAATCCGGAATAGACAGATAATGCTAAAGCCAGGTGAGGACCAGATGGGTAGAAGCCAAATTCCATGAGATATGTTTGCCACGGCAGTCATGAAAAGGTGAAGTATTCAAATAAAAACTGAATTCCTAGCCAGGTGAGGTGGTGCACACTAGTAATCCCAGTACTTGGGAGGCTGAGACAGGAGGATCACAGGTTTGAGGACAGCCTTAGCAAGTAGTGAGACTCTCAGCAACCTAGTGAGACCCTGTTTCCAAACAAAAATATAAAATAGGGCTGGAGGTATAGCTCGGAGGTAGAATGCCCCTGGGTTCCATCCCCAGTACCACACACAAAAAAAGCAAGCAAACAAACAAAAAAACAAAAAAAAACCCTGAATTCCTACCTCACTGTATGTAACAAACTGCATTCTAGTTGTATTTCAAAAAGGTATATAGTAAACAAAACTATAATAAGTACTAAAATATATAAGTGACTTTTGCAATATTCTGTTATGAGAGGCAGTCTGGGGTATGACAATAAAGAAATGAAGCCGGGCGTGGTGGCGCACGCTTGTAATCCCAGTACTTTGGGAGGTGGAGACCGGAGGATCCGGGTTCACAGCCAGCCTCAGCTCTCTCTCTCTCTCTCTCTCTCTCCCTGTCTCTCTCTCTCTCTCTCTCTCTCTCTCTCTCTCTCCCTGTCTCTGTCTCTTTCTCTCTCTACTTAGTGAGGCCCTCCGCAACTTCGTGAGACCTGGTCTCAAAATAAAATATAAAAAATAGGGCCGGGGGTGTAGCGCGGAGATAGAACGCCCCTGCGTTCAATCCCCGGTACTGCAAAAAAAAAAAAGAAATGAAGATGTGATGAAAAATCCTGACTTTTCATTCTTTCTGTACGGGAAATATACTATCTACAAGTCAAAGTGACTCTGTTATCTGCAAACAAATGATCACATACTAATCATCCATTTCTTGCTTATTGATTACTGCTATAGTCCATTTCTGCTATGGTTTGGAGGCTGGATGTCCCCCAGTGGTCCGACTGCCAACACCTTGGGCCCCAGGGTGGCACCTATTTAGAGGTTGTGGTACCTTCAAGGGGTGGGGCTTAGTGGGAGGAAGTTAGGTCATTGGGGGTGTGCCCATGAATAGGAGAGTGGGCCCCTGGTCTCTTTTGTCTACCTGGTCATGAGGTAAGTGGTTTTGCTCTACCATGCACTCCTAGTATGATGTGCTGCCTCGCCATAGGCCCAAAGCAACAGGGCCAATCAATCATGCTCCACAGTCCCCAGGACTGTGAGACAAAATTAACCTTTTCTCTTTATAAGTTGATTCCCTCAGGTATTTTATTATAGTGATGGGAAGCTGACTAATGCAGTTATCTTCTACCCCCACAATAGTCTTTTCAGTCAACAAACCATAATGGATAAATGCATGAACAGGGAGTTTTCAGCAGAGAAAAATAACTAATAAACACATAAAAATATTTCAACCTCACTGCTTGCTCTCTCTCTCTCTCTCTCTCTCTCTCACACACACACACCACACACACACACACACACACACACACAGTACTCTGAGGCTTTTCTTTTTTCTTATTTCCCTAGTATTTTGGCATATATTTGACAATATGGTGATTCATGTTTGTTTGAAATGGATGACTTGGGCACCTACATACCATCTTAGTGGTATAATATATTTTTAAATGTAGACAAACTCTCACAATAAACACAATCATTCTACAAACTGAATTGTAAACTCTATATGCCTCTTGCTAATATAACTAACTTGTAATAAGCTAGGCTAAGCAAATATTTTGTCCCAAAATATAGTTTCCTAGAAAATATGAGTGGAAGGCTGGCACAGTGGTGCACGCCTGTAATACCAGTACTCAGAAGGCTGAAGCAGGAGGATCGCAGGTTCAAGGACAGCCTTGGCAACTTAGCAAGACCCTCAGCAACTTAACTGCTTCAACATAAAAAATAAAAAGGGTTAGGGGTGTAACTCAGAGGTAGACTGCTTCTTCCAGGTTCAATCATGCATATATATATATATGAGAGAGAGAGGAAGTTGGGTGGCTATAAATATGTAGATATGCAAAAAAAGTGTTTATTTTCATATAGAAAAAACCCCAAAAGCATAACATTAGCTTATCTCTAAAACACCAAATGTAAAAGCATCCTGCACTTTGAAGTATTACTTTGAAATAAAATAAAAGCTGCTATGGGAAGCTGTGTGTGCTATATTGGCAGCTGCAGGTGTAACGAGACGCCGGTTTTGCAGCTATCCGTCTTCAATGCGTTCTGCACTGCAGCCCGACCTGGGGACAGAGGCATGAGGAACTGTTGGGTGGGTGTTCAGTTTAGAATTTTTAGAACTTATCTCTCTATATGAATCTATGACTTAAACAAGAAAAACATATGCACAGTTTATGCCAAACTAACTCAATAACAAGAAAATCATCTTCTGCCAGGAGTGTGGTTTGGGGGGTTGAGATGTATCTCAGCCAAATGGAGAACTAATAACTTACAATAAGTCCTTTCAGTTCACATCCCAAGAATTTCACACGGGTTCTCTGGTTCACACCGAGAGATGCTCCCTTCATGAAGGGAGAATCCAGCTCAAGCTTTTAGGCTGCTACAACTTTACGTCTGCAAATGTGTTAAGAGGAGCTGGTCTCATCACCTGGAGAATGCAGAATTCATACATCCACCTCGACCAGATCTTTGCCCCATTCAGATCAAGAGGAGGGGCGATCCATACCAGGTACAGTTGCACACCTGTAATCCCAGTACTTGGGAGGCTGAGACAGGAGGATCGCAGGCTGAAGGCCAGCCTCAGCAACTTAGTGAGGCCCTACCTCAAAATAAAAAAATAAAATAGGTCTGGGGCATAGCTCACAGTTAGTATGCTCCTGGGTTCAATCCCCAGCACCACACACGCACAAAATTACAAAGGGCTTGGGGGTGGCTCGCCGGTAGAATGCCCCCAGGTTCAATCCCCGGTACTTAAAAAGAGGGGAGGGGTGACTCACTGTCACTAATGCTCAATAAGTTGCCTTACGGGAAAAGAAGATGGACATATTGTTTCTGAATAAATGCCATTTTATATGAATATTCATACCATATAAACATGATGGCATTGTCAAGGGAAGGCCTTTGGGAGCCAGGTGCTGTGTACTTGTATGTCCCTATCACTCTGAACTACATTAGGATGTGAAACGACATATAATCTCTCTCTATGTACATATATATATATATAATGAGAGAGAGAATTGTCCTCATTTTTCCATCATGTTGAAACCCAAGTCACTAAGACTTCCTCTTTTTTTTTTTTTTTTTTCGCGGTACCGGGGATTGAACGCAGGGGCGTTCTACCTCCGCGCTACACCCCCGGCCCTATTATATTTTTTTATACTTTATTTTGAAACCGGGTCTCACGAAGTTGCGGAGGGCCTCACTAGGTAGAGAGAGAGGGGGAGAGAGAGAGAGAGAGAGAGAGAGAGAGAGCTGAGGCTAGCCGCGAACCCGGATCCTCTGGTCTCCGCCTCCCAAAGTACTGGGATTACAAGCTTCCTCTTTAACTTGACAGTTGGACAATGGCTAAGACTGAATAAGGTCCGCAGGGGAGCCTGGAGTTCACAAGTCGCCTTTGCAGAAGCTGACAGTCTGGGAGAAGTAGAGCTGGTCTCTGCAGGAGCTGAAGTGTGCGTGATGGAGGCGATGAGGGAGCGCACCTTGCACGGTACGTGCGTCTCCCGAGCACTGGCCGTCCTGGCTGTCCAACTTTTCCTGGACCCTCTTGCGACGTCTTCATACCCGTAACCACTTTCTTTGTGTGTGTGAGCTACACTGGTGTGGTCTCCATTCCTTGCCCTCGAGAGAATCTTCACCGTTTGTTTCCACACGTTCACAGCGAGGCAGGAATAGTCTCTCTAGGACAGATGGCTAAGGAACGTCCGTCAGGGACAGGTCAAGCCATTTGCTTGGCCCCGGGTGGATTTTATTACCACCATGTGTTCTGGGCATCACGGGCCCAATTGCTGCAAGAGACTGATGGCAGTGGATTGAGAAACTTGATGTAAGGTGGTATAGGGTGGAAATGTTACTGTGTGTGGCTAAATAGCACGTTGAATCCAGCTCCTGGTTTTTTAATGATGGTGAACAATTTTCGAAGCACTTGTGATTTCACTCAAAAGGGCTTCTTCAGGGAAATTCTTCCACACTTTCAGAGTAAACTGATTGATTAAAAATCAACCTTCTTAAGCCAGGCATAGGAGCGTATGCCCATAATCCCAGTACTTGGGAGGCTGGGACAGGAAGATTGCAGGTTCGAGGCCAGCCTCAGCAACTTAGAAAGACCTTCAGCAACTTAGCAAGACCCTGTTTCAAAATAGAAAATGACATAGGGCTTGGGTTTAGTTCAGAGGTAGAATGCCCCTGGGTTCTAACCACAGTACTGCAAGAAAGAAAGAAAGAAAGAAAGAAAGAAAGAAAGAAAGAAAGAAAGAAAGAAAGAAAGAAAGAAAGAAAGAAAGAAAAAGAGAGAGAGAGAGAGAGAGAGAGAGAGAGAGAGAAAGAAAGAAAGAAAGAAAGAAAGAAAGAAAGAAAGAAAGAAAGAAAAAGAAAGGAAGAAAAGGGAAGGAAGGAAGGAAGGAAGGAAGGAAGGAAATGAATGAACAAACCTTAATCCCTGGTCAACTTTTTTTTTATACTGGGGACTAAATCCAGGGGTATTCAACCTCCAAACTACACTCTCAGCCCTTTTTATTTTCTGTTTTGAGACAGAGTCTTGCTAAGTTGTCGAGTGTCTCACTAAGTTGCTGAGGCTGGCCTTGAACCTGCGATCCTCCTATCTCAGCCACCCAAGTACAGACTGGGATTACAGGTATGTACTATGAAGTCTGGCTCCCCAGGTCAACTTATAATTGTATGCAAGAAGGCAGTGGTGCATAAGGCACAGGGTTATTGTGAGGCATGAAATCACCGCTCTAAATTTGTTTGGAATTTTCTGTTGTTCAGTTAAAGAAAATTGAAGGAATGGAAAGTCTCTGTTCTGTTTAGCTCTGTTCTTTTTCCTGTTTAGCTCAATTCAATTTGCATCCATCAGACCTGGCCCCGAATCGATGTTGGATGTTCTTGTAGGTTTCTGCCTTGCGCAGATGGCTGGGTATCTGTATATTCTGTTCAGACAGATGTCTGGAAACAAGTGAACATTATGCATGGTTAGGGTTTGGCTCTGCAATGTGCCCTGGAAGAGCTCACATATTGACCGTGCAAAACGCTCAGAGGTGAAATGATTGAATGATGGGATGTAGTAGTTTGGGTTTTGAATGGCCCCCCAGCCCTCATGGAAACAAGGTAGCAATGTTGGAAGTGGGGCTTGGTTGCTAAGGAGGGCCGTAGTCTCATCAGTAGATAAATCCATTGTAATGAATGTACTGGGTGGTCACCAAGGCAGGTGGGGTGTGGCTTCAGGAGGTGGGTCCCTGGGGCTGTGGCCTTGGAGACTGTTCTTGTGTTTTGAATCCCCTTACTTGCTGGCTGTTCTCTCTCTCTCTCTTTTGCCTCCAGCCTCCATGATGTGAGAGCAGAGCCTTTGCTCTCTCCCTCTCTCTGTTTCCCACCGCCATACCCTGAGCTCCGCAGATCCCAGCCTCATATGGACTGAACCTGAAATCTCCAAAACGCCGTGAGCAAATAAATCTTTCCTCCTCTAAGTTGTGTAGTCAGTTGCTTTGGATTATGGCAGTGAGAAAGTTGACTGAGGCATGAGGACTAATCTCATCGGTGGCTAAGTCGATTGGTGGGTTAATGGATTTATTGGGTGGTAAGGTAGGGAGCTAAGGTGTGGCTGGAGGAGGTAGGTCACTGGGGGTGTGGCCTTGGGGATTATATGTCCCTTGTTCCATCCCCTTGGTCGCTCTGTTTCCCACCACCAGGCTCTGCGCTCCACAGACATGACCCGGCCTAACGTGGACTAAAACCTCCAGAATGTGAGCAAATAAGTCTTACTTCCTCTAGGGTGTGGTATTCAGGTATTTTGGGAGTCACAGCAGTGAGAACACTAACTGGAACATGCAGGGAACATGATAGGCAGATTTATAACCTGCAGTCCGAGAAAATATGTGTTTTCTTCCTTGTCATGAATGAAGGACTTACAAGTTGCTTCCCAGTGGCAGATGAATTAAGGGAGGGACAAGATGACATGAGAATGAGGCTTGACATGGAAAACAGTTCCACTCAGTGAATATTAGAGAATGACAGGAAGTCAGTGTTGTTTATGAGTCACGCAAGCTGAAGAAGTATTGGAGCATTTTGCACACGAACTTATGCAAAGCTTGCTGATCAGTAATACAAGCACGCACTTGAGACTGAAGTCGTTACTTTGTTATTTACATGTTTGTTCAGATGATTGTTTTAAAGGCATCCTCCAAAATAGTCCAAGTTATGCTATGGGCATTATGGATGTATCACTATGAATCTCACTAGTGTGTATAATTATAATGAGCCAATAAAAATTGTAAATGAGTAAAAAAATAAAAGTGAATTCTTCGACTACTCCAAATTTTTATATTATCAGAGTGTCAGTTTAAGACCAGCATGGTGATGCATGCTTGTAATCCCATGTACTTGGGAGGTACATACAAGAGGATCGCTGGTTTGAGGCCAGCCTAAGCAACTTAGCAAGGCCCTCAGCAATTTAGCAATACCCTATTTCAAACTAAAAAATAGAAAGGGCTTGGGGCATAGTTTGGAAGTAGAATGCCCCTGGGTTCAATCCAGTACCACAATAAATAAATAAATAAATAAATAAATAAATAAATAAATAAATAAAATTTAGAACTTAGCCAGGTGTAATGCTACACACCTATAATCCCAGTACTTAGGGAGGCTGAGACAGGAGGATCACAGGTTCAACGCCAGCCTCAGCAACATAGTGAAACCCTGTTTCAAAATAAAAAATAAAAATAAAATGAAATAGGGCTGGGGTGTAAGGATTCAATCCCTACTACCAAACAAATGTTTAAAAAATTAGAATTCTGCTCTGACCTACATAATTCCATGCAACATTTCACAAATCCACAGGAAAAAGGAAAACCTGGCAGAAAAAAAGAATCTAGGGCTATGACAGATAATTCTCAGAATTATACATTGCATGTAGAATGTGTTTAGAAGAAATGCTTAAACTAACCAAAATAGGGTAAAATTCAGACTACAAAAACAGAACAAACATTACCCTTTTAACCTATCAGAAAGAAAAAACTGGGCAAAGAGCAGTCATACACAATATTAGACCTACTATGAGGAAACTGAGCCCGGCATGGTGGCACTCACCTGGAATCCCAGTCCTTGGGAGGCTGAGACAGGAGTTTCGCAGGTTCATGGCCAGCCTCAGCAACTTAGCAAAGAGACCCTCAGCAACCTAACAAGCCCCTGTTTCAAAACAAAACAAAAAAATGAATAGGAATGAGGGTGTAGCTCCATGGTATAAAAATCTCGGGTTAATATTAACCATAGCATTGCCTCTAGAGGAGAGTCCCAATGAAGTCCCCATATACCAACATGAGCTGGGCCATGAAATCCATTTTTTTTTGCATAACTGGGGATTGAACCCAGGGGCATTCTATCTCCAAGCTACACCCCAACCCTATTTTTCATTCTTTATTTTGAAACAGGGTCTCACTAAGTTGCGGAGGGCCTCACTAAGTAGCTGAGGCTGGCCGCGAACCCGGATCCTCGGGTCTCAGCCTCCCAAGTACTGAGATGACAAGCGTGCGCCACCACACCCGGCTCATGAAAGCCATTTCTCTTCAACATTGTCTAACTCCCAGTTGGGAAAATCACCTTGAGCCAAATCAATGGACTGGGATTTCTGGCTCTATTCCTAGGCAGACCTGAAACATTTGGAATCCTTTCTTCACGCGTCCTGTGTATTAGGTATAGACCCCGCTCCAGTGGAAACATCTCAGGGCGCTGATGTCAGGATGCCACCGAGCATCTGCCTGGCACTGGTGCTCAAGGAGGCTCTGCTACCATGGGCGGATCACGTGGTCTGTGTCTGACATACCCCAGATCTCCTCGGGGTTCCTGTGTGGCTCACTTTCAGAACTGAGGGAGCTGAACTTTCTGTTCCTCGCAAAAGCGTTCATGTGTTTTCAATAAGAGAAGCCGGACGCAGGTGTGGTTATCTTGTGCGGCCCATAAATTTCATAAAGAACACATCGCTGTTTCCCTTCTCCACAAAGTCGCGTGGCTCACCAGGCCCCCCAGGGCTTTGCGATGGAGGCAGAAGCCCTGACCCGCACCCCCTGCACCCCACAGTGAGACAGCCCCAGCCCACTCCGCACAAGGGCACCTGCTGAAATCCCCTGCTGAGCTTATCATCCAGTCCCGCTGCGCTTCATTTACTCTCACAGAGAGTCACATGGCTGAGGTCGAATTCTGCCTCCAAGCCATACCCCCAGCCTGATTTTTTAAACTTTTTAAACAGGGTCTTGCTAGGTTGCTGAAGGTCTCGTTATGTTGTGGAGGCTGGCCTCAAACCTGCAATCCTCCTGTCTAGAGCTTGTGCCATTCCATTTGGATTTGCAGCCTCCAAAACAGTGCACTCAATAAACCTTTTTTTCAGCCGGGCGTGGTGGCGCACGCTTGTAATCCCAGTACTTTGGGAGGCGGAGACCGGAGGATCGGGGTTCGCAGCCAGCCTCAGCTCTCTCTATCTCTCCCTGTCTCTCTCTCTCTCTCTCTCTACTTAGTGAGGCCCTCTGCAACTTCGTGAGATCCGGTTTCAAAATAAAGTATAAAAAATAGGGCCGGGGGTGTAGCGCAGAGGTAGAACGCCCCTGGGTTCAATCCCCGGTACCACAAAAAAAAAAAACCTTTTTTTTCAATTATAAAGTTAGCCTGCCTCGGGTATTTTGTGATAGCAACAGAATAGTGACTAATACACATACCTCCTACACACCTATCAGATGACAGGATATTGTCCCTCCAGGGGTAGCTAAATATGAGCTGCAGTTCAATTTCTCACGGAAGCAGAGTCACATTCATCTTCCTATCAGAGCAGACCACCTCTCTTCCTCAGTTATCCCTTCCTTCTCAAGTCATAGGTACTTTTACCCATCCGCCCCCTCACATCTAGCCACCTATGCAACCTCGCCTGGCTTTGTTTTAGAGGAGGAAGAAGTAGAAGGTGGTTAAAAGTATTAATATTTGGTTCCCTTTTTAGACTGGATTTTGCTTTTTTTCATTCCTCCCACATTTTCACATTCCCACTCAAGTCAAAGTAGCAAACTCATGCCCACCCCTCCCACCAGGACCAATGGAGGGGCCCCGCCCACAGAGTCCCACACAGTTTACTTTCATGACTTCAATTTGTGTTATGGTGTAGACCTGATATGTCCCCCAAAGGTTCATGTGTGGAAGGCTCAGTCCTCAATACAGCAATATTCAGAGGTGGAGATGTGGGAAGAGACTGGATCGTGAGGGCTGATCCATGATTAAGTAGATTAATCCATTGATAGATTCATAATTTGATGCCTTTAATGGGAGGTGGTGGAATCCGTAGACGGTGGGGCCGAGTTGGAGGAAATGGGTCACTGTGGGCATGCCCTGGGAGGCTTATCTTATCCTGGTCCCTTCCTTGCACGCTCTCTCTGCTTCCCAGATGCCATGATCTGAGTAGCTTTCCTCTACCATGCCCGGCTGCCATGGTGTCTCTGCACTAGAGCCAGCTGACCATAGACTGACCTCTGAAACCATGAGCCGAAATAAATCTTTCTTCCTCTAACTTGATGTTCTCAGACATTTGTCATAGCGACGAAAAGCTAACTGATATACTTTATATGTGGTTTTATGTGCCACCTGTGCAGAAAAGTTAAATATGGTTCCCTCTTACTTTATATGTTGAGACATTATATTATGCTGTTTAATGTTGGTATTAATAATTATCTAATCCATAGTAAAAAAATAAAAATGGATGTGCACCCATCAATAATAGCACCTATTCGAAAGGTTCACCCAGAAATATGTATTTAGTCCTTTTAAGGTGCACACCATTTAATTGAATTTATTAATTGATGGAATGAATTTTATTTTTTTGTTTCTCTCTCTCTTTAAAAATTAGCTCCTAGTCAGGCATACTTGAACACGCCTGTAATCCCAGTACTTGGGAGGCTGAGACAGGAGGATCATAGGTTCACAGCCGGCTCCTGTTTCAAATAAAAAAAAAAAAAAGGGATGGAGGTTTAGCTCAGAGGTAGAATCTCCCTGGGTTCAATCCACAGCACCATGTGTACACACACACACACACACACACACACACACACACACAAATGAACTCCTGAGGGCTGGGATATAGCTCAGTGGCAGAGTGTTTGCCTAGCAGGCTCAAGGCCCTGGGCTCAATCCCTAGTACTGAAGAAGAAAGAAGCCGGGCGTGGTGGCGCACACTTGTAATCCCAGTACTTTGGGAGGCAGAGACCGGAGGATCCGGGT
>PVJS01043770.1:0-16937 GCA_004027185.1 Glis glis | reverse complement strand
GTCACAGGATGACAGTGATGAAGAGCAAAGGGACATGGAAAGAAGATTTCGAGATAAAGAACCCAAAACACCAAGATGCTACCCAGACAGCAGCAGAAAGCATGGCATTCACTCTGACAGGTTTTCCACGAGGAATGAAGATGAGCTGAAATGGGGGAAAGGCTTCATCCAAGACAGAGGGAAGAAGGGGAACCAGGATGGGGAAGTCCCTGTGGAGACAGCAGAGAAACTGGCCAGGGAACAGAAGGGGGACGATGGCCTGGCACCCAGAAAGGAGCGCCTGGGAAGCAAGGTCCTCTGAGCTGCTGGGCGTATCCTCACGAACTGCTCTGCACCAAGAGTGAGACTGTTCTTTTGCAGTCTCACTGCTGCTTTTTCCAAACAGAAATTCTTTTATTAGACCAAACAAGAAAAATCTGCCTAGGCATGTGGAGGTCCAGGACTGGGCTCTCTGACCATGTGAGCCTCCCCTTCTTCCCCTACTCCCCACCCCCGCCTCTCTGGTCTCAGGTAATGCTTTGAGGGTGTCTCCTGGAGCAGTCTCTTGCTCGCTTAGTGCACACTGGGCCAAGAGTAAACACAGATTGAATCCCCCATCACCTCAGAGAAACACTTGTTTCTCACTAAGAAAAGTGTCTTATTTAGTATAAAACTACACCTTCATACCATTGACTTGAGAGTAAGATAGTAAAGTTGACCCTTAAGACAGTAAGGAAAATACAGCATCCATGAGTTTTCTTTGATAGTACTGACAGCATCCCCATCAGTAATGAATAGTCAGACAGCCTGTGGGTGCTCAGGAGACACTGGGGTTCTCGCTGAGTCTAGCAAACAGCTTTTCTTTCAGAAGTTTGAAGTTTGAAATTCACTTATTTTTTTCAGTATTAGGAATTGAACCGAGGTGCTCTACCACCGAACTATTCCCCCAGCCCTTTTTATTTTTTATTTTGAGACAGGATCTTAATAAGTTGCCCAGGCTGGGCAATCTTTCTGCCTCAGCCTCTGGAGTATCCGCCACTGTACCTGGCTGAAGTTCACTATTATTCAGTCACATTTTCCCAGAGAAGTATTATGGGTGGTGGCATCTTGCTTCCAGGACCTCACCCAGGCCTGGCAGCCATTGACTATTCCTGACTTTGTCATTTTGGCACTTTAAGAATGCTGTGTAAATGGGAACATGCAGCATGTGGCCTTTGGGACAGGCTGCCCTCACCAGCCTGAGTCCCTTCCAGTCCATCAAGTTGTTGTGCAGCAGTGATGTTCGTTCTTAACGTCTCCAGGAAAGGCCAGGCTGAGACTGGAAGAGACCTTTCCTCACCTGTGACTCTCAGTCTTGTCAGTGCCCTGGCATTTCTGTGGTCATCTTAACCTCAGGGAACAGCCCTGGGCCTCTTTGGCAAGGGCATGTTCACATGACTGCTGCTCTTCTAGCTGCCTGTGTTGGAGTAGTAGTTGGGCCTGCCTTCAGGTGGGCTCACGAAGACCTGTCCTCCCACTTACCTCAATCCGCTGTGGTCATGGTGAGATGCTGGGTGTGAGGCCAACAGGTGTGCTGTGAGGATCAGATTGCACTCTGTGCAACAGACATCATTCTGGGGTGGGTGAGGCCTTGTGTTGGCTCGGTAGCTATGGCTCTGCCCTTGGGTGCAGACCCAGGAGCCTGCTGAACCTGCCCATGCTTCTCAGTGGCCAGCTCATCTTAGGGAAAGAAAATGGACCTGAACCCCTGGTAGTAGCCTGCAGGCCTCCACACACAGGAGTAGGTTGAGATGGGTGGTGTATACTGAGAAATAGGGGGCCTGCCCATGGTGTCATCCTTGTGGGTCACAGTTGACCTCAGTGGTCAGGGAGGACACCGAGCCAGGAGGTGTCAGCTGCCAGGGAACTGGGCTTTGTTTCCCTCTGTTGCTCTTCTGTGCAGGGATCAAAGATGACTGGCCTGTCCCAAAAAGGAGCTGTTCCCATGTTGTTACTGACGCAGCCTTCAGAGCCACTGTGCTGCTCTCCCATTGCTGTCCTTGTGCTGGACATGCTTGCTCTTCATGACCTGATTCAGTCTTCCTGCTTATTCCACCATCTCCAGGAGTTTAGTGAAATGATGGGTCAGCACTGTCTCTAAGGGAGCAACTCAGTTTCCCACTGTCTGATGTAGAGGAAAAACACAGTTGTTCCTCAGTTCCAGGACCCCCCAGAAACCAAAGTGTGTGGAAACTCGTCCCTTAGATACAGTGGTGCAGTATTTGCATAGAACCTACACACATCCTCTTGTGTATCTTAAATCATCTCTAGATTACTGATATGGTGTAAATGCTGTATATATAATTGTTATACTGTTTCATTTAGGGAAGAATAAAAAGGTCTGTACATTTTCAATACAGATGCAGTTTATTTTTCCAAATATTTTTGATCTATAATTGGTCAAATCTGCAGATGTGGAAGCTGAAGATACAGAATGCCAACTGTAATGAAATTGTTAATAACTGTGATGTTTAATCTGGATTGTGAGTTGAAAGAGCCTAGAATGGGAGACTTTAGGGTGTGTTGGTGAGATGATTGACATTTGGAACAGCAGATTGAGGGGACAGTCCCACCCTGAATATGGGTGGCACTGTCCAATAGACGGAGGGCCCAGATGGAACAAAAGGCAGAAGAAAGAGGAAGTGGGGTAAAGACAAGCACCATCCTTCCTGAGTGGGTGGGTCTGCTGCTACTTCTCTCCCATGAGGAGATCAGGCTCCAGCTTCACTCTTCCAACATAGACTCTCCCCAACAATTCTCCAGGGAGTTACTGGGCCTTTCCATCTTGGACTGGGACTGTATCCTTGGTCCCTCGTGTCCTGAGGCTCCAGCTTCTTAGACTGGGCAGCTGCTGGTTCTTCTGGCTCTCCAGTATGCAGGTGGCCACTTGGAGCTACAGCTTCAGATTGTATAGGCCAATTGGATAAATCCCCTTTTATAATACACATATTCTGTGGGTTTTCTCTTTAGAGAACCTGACTTATACACTACCATTAGTAACCATTTCAGTTCTTAGATCTGAAAGGCCGTCCTGCCATTTTGTTCCCGACCTCGCGTTCTGAGCTTGAGGTGGGCATCGGAACTTCATCGCATGCCATGGCCATGTCCTTTCCACGGGGTTCTTAGTTTGAGCAGTGACATTTTCTCAGATACCAACTTTTATTTTCAAGTTATTTTACATGTCAATAGTCTTCCTTTTTATGGCTTTTTCTCTTGTCTCAGAAAGCCTGGTTCTGAGGGAATGAAGAGGCCAATTCTTAGCAGGAGGATTTTAGTTTGTACCATCAGGTCCTAGAAGTAGCACCAGACTCATGGTCCACCTCTTGGTGGGAACTGAGTCAGAACAGAACACTAAAGATTGTTGTCACCAGGCAAGATTTGTTGGCAGGAAATAAGGAGCCCCTGGGGATTGACCCCCCAGAGTCTGGGATTGACCCCCAGAGCCAGGGCAGGCTTCAGGTTATTTGGGCAGGGAGTGTGTATTCAGGAGGGGGAAGCCATCATCACTCTGGGGGAAGGGACAGTCTTGACAGCAGGCTCCTACATACTTCCCATGTTGTGGAAATGAGGCTTCAGCTTTTTCCTGGGTAGAGATTTTGGTGGTGTAAAGAAGTATAGTTTGCCTCTGTCACTGGCACATGCTCCTTAGGGTAGCTTGTGGAATGTTACTTTTGAAAAACAACCTCATCTTGGGGCTTTGGGTACTGAGCGGGAAATGGTCTGCATCCTACTTTTCCAGGCTGCTAACAGAAGTAGAGGTACATTGGCCCTTGGAGGAATGACCTCCTCTCTGTCCTGCAGAACCAGCTGGGTTGCAGCTGTACCAGCCAGGAGCCTGCCCCCGAGCTGGCGGGGTAGCAGAAGACTCTCTGAGAGGGGGCTGCAGCGGGAGCAACAGTGAGGGAGAAGAACCGCCAAGGGTTGGTCCTGAGAAGAGAGAGGAGATGGAGTGAGTCTCTGAACCTGTGTACCCACACACTGGAATGGACATTGCAGGGGGAGTGGATTCCCTGGGACCTGACCTGAAAGGTGAATCTGTGGGCATGGCAAGGAAGGAAGTGATCTTCCTTTAATTTGAACAGAATTTTTAATAAATTTTATCCTTTCTAGTAGTTATCATTTAGCCAAAACAGAAACTGAGATACCCATTGGAAAGCACAAAATCATGAACAAGACCAGAAAAGATTAGTATTGCATCTGTGAATTCTGAATCCCTTTCAGCGTACTGTAAGAATAACACCCACTTTGGTTTTCCATATCCACAAGTAAATGATCCATCACACTCTTGTCTTCCTAGCTCTCTCTCTCTGGCCTCCGGGCCTGGGCCACTGCTGCAAAGTCTGTGTGTTCAGTCCCTCCACTAGAGAACTTCAGCATATGTAAAGCACCCAGCTTTAGTGATGGTTCCAGTGGCAGTTTGGCCACTGCCTGGATGAAGCTAGTTCCACGTCTTTCCAGGGATGTGCTTGTGGTTTATGAGGGTTTGCTGAAATGTTTCTGGGCACATGCTGAGCTGTAGCATCTGGGGCCTGATGTTGAGTCTCAGGCACTTTCCTTTTACACAGTTTCATGTACCATTCAGAAACTGCATTCTACGGTCTTACTCCCTTTTGGTAAGGTTTGTTTTGTTTTGTTTTTGTACAGGAGATTGAACCCAGAGGTATTCTACCTCTGAGCTACACCGCTGGCCCTATTTTATTTTTTAATTTGAAAACTGGGTCTCACTAAGTTGCTGAGGGCCTTGCTGAGTTGCTGAGGCTGGCCTCGAACCTGCAATCCTCCTGTCTCCGCCTCCCAAATATTGGCATTACAGGTGTGTGCCACCATGCCCAGCTTGAACCTCTTATTAAATAAAAATTTTTATTGCTATGAGTTTTATGTTCTAAAGTTATGGTACTTTTCCTACATAGAATTTTCCACCATAAAATATTGCTTTTAAAAACATGGCTTCAATGATCTGACTACTTGGCTGATTATATCTATGTTTTATTATTGGTTAATTATAAAATCTTGTATTTCTCAAAAAGCTCAGATTTCATCATTTATCATTAAAAAGGCCTGTGGAGGAGGAAGGGAGGGAGGGAGGAAGGAAAGAAAGAACTGAAAGAAAAGAAAGAGGAAGCAAGGAAGGGGCTGTTGAACATGAGTTAGTTTTGGGCATAGCCATGCCCCAACTCCTGATTACTGGGTTCAAGAATTTGCAGGGAGACCCTGGCTGAAAAGGGCTGGATAGTAAACATTTTTTATTTTGTAGGCTAGGTGATCTCTGGAACAACCGCTAGGCTTGCTATATAAGGAAAGCATTTGTTTTATGATCCATTCATTGTCCAAAGGTGTATTGTTAAGTAGACACGTTTATGTAGCATTGTTGTGTGTGTGTGTACGCGTGTGTGTGTGTTACTGGGGATTGAACCCAGGGGCATTCTACCTCTGATCTACACCCCCAGCCCTATTTTTTATAAATTATTCTTTATTTGGAAACAGGGTCTCACTAAATTGCTGAGGCTGGCCTCGAACTTGGGATCATCCTGTCTCAGCCTCCCAAGAACTGGGATTACGGGCGTGTACCACCACGCCTAGCTTTAAAAAAAAGTTTTTTTTTAAAGGATCACACATGCCAGGTGTGGTGGCGCATGCTTGTAATCCCAGTACTTGGGAGACTGAGACAGGAGTATTGCAGGTTTGTGGCCAGCCTCAGCTACTTAGTGAGGCCCTCCACAACTTAGTGAGACCGTTTCCAAATAAAGAATAATTAAAAAAAATAGAACTGGGGGTGTAGCTCAGAGGTAGAATGCCCCTGGGTTCAATCCCCAGTACCACAATAAATAAAATAATAAAGGATCATGCACCATGACCAAGGAATGCAAGGATGATTCAACATACAAAAATTGACCAATGTAATACACCACATTAGTAGAATGAAAGAAAACACTTGATTACCTCAATTGATGCAGAAAAGTCATTTAACAGAATTCAACACCCTTTCATGATGAACACACTCAACAAACTAAAAAATTGAACAAAACTACCTCTACTCAATAAAAGCACATATGAAAACCTCACAATTGAGTATTATGAGAACATACTATTCATTGTGAAAGATTGAGAGCTTTCATCTAGGACAAAGAACAATGCAAGAATTCCCACTTTTGCCACGTTTATTTAACAGTAGCAAGAGTTCTATCCTGAGCACCTAAACAAGAAAAATACATAAATTCAAATTGGAAAAGAAGTAAAATTGTCTTTGTTTATAGATTATGTTTTATTTATTTACTTGTTTATTTGTGGCACTGGGGATTGAACCCAGAGGCATTCCCTCTGAGCTACACCTCCAGCCCTATTTTATTTTTTATTTTGAAATAGGGTCTCACTAAGTTGTGTAGGGCTTTGCTAAGTTGCTGAGGCTGGCTTCAAACCTGTGATCCTCCTGTCTCAGCCTCCCAAGTGCTAGGCTGAGGAAGAAGGATGAGTTTGAGGCCAGCCTGGGCAACATAATGGAAACCCCACCTAAAATAAATTATGTAAACCAGGTGTGGCGGCACATGCCTATAATCCCGGTACATGGGAGACTGAGAAAGGAGGATCACAAGTTCAAGGACAGCCTGGGCAATTTGGCGAGGCCCTCCACAATTTAGACCTTATTTCAAAATAAAATAAAATAGGGCTGGGGGTGTAGTTTTGAGGTAAGACGTTCCTGGGTTCCATCCCCAATACCACAATAAATAAAAAATTTAAAAATCCATTCATCCAACAACATCGAAAGCAAAGCGGAAGAAGATAAGCGAGGGCCGCCCACTCCGCGGAACCTTGTGTCGCTGGCCGCAGCCCTGCGGGGGGCGGGGGCGGCGGGCGCGTGCGGCACTTCCGGGGCGGGCGCGGGCATTTCCGGGCGGCCCTGCGTGCCGTCGCCATTCAGGATCCCGCGCTGCAGGCCTCTCCCCGCGCCGCTGCGCTCCCGGACGCCGCGGGACGGTGAGCGGAGGGCGGTGAGCGGCGGGCGGCGGCCCCTGTACCCTGTGCGCGGCGCCGGCCCGCGCGGCCGCGCGCTCCCTGCCCTGCCCGCCCGCGCCGAGCTGCCGGAACTAGTCGCTGCGGCCCGCCCGCGGGCGAGCGGCGGCTCGAGGGTGAAGACAGCGATTCGAGTCCCGAAGACCTGCGGCCGCACGGGTGCGGGGAGGTCGGGACTCGGCGCGGTGTCGGTGGTGCCGGCTTAGTGGGACCCCAAATTCAAACTCAGGGTCACCCTGAGACCCAGCAGTTCCACCCCTAGGTAAAACGGCCAGTACTTGCGGAGAGCTCGGGGTCTTAGGGCAGCGAGATTGTCCTGCAGGACACTGGTGGACACACGACGCTGTACATGTGTCAAAGCCCACAGACCTATAGTAGGTGAAGTGACCTCTCACGTGAACTGTTATCAAATGCCCCTCGCTAACTGCACGATGTTAATAATAGGAGAAATGGAGGGGGTGTAGAAGAAGTATAGGGAATTCTTTGTACTTTATGTTCAATTTTCCTTTAAGTATAAAACTACCCCCAAAATAAATTTTGTTAATTTTTTAAAAATCAGCCAGGGTGATGAACAATGCTAGATTATTTATAGAATAATCGGCCCCAGTTAGCTTTAAATATGCTCTACATATTGGGCGTTAATATAAAAGGCTATGCATCAAAATGTATTTTAAAAGGAGTAGATATGATACTATATGGAAGTATACGGAGTGATTGGCTGGCAGAGCACCAATCTTTAGAACCTACTTTATTTATTTATTTATTTATTTATTTAGAGACAAGATGCGGTCTGTAAGTGGCAAAAGTAGGATGAGAAATTTCCATTGACCTGGACAGTTTTTTTTTTTTTTTTTTTTTGGTACTGGAGGTTGAAGCCAGGGGCATTCTACCTCTGAGCTACACCCCAGCCCTTTTTATTTTCATTTTGAAGCAGGGTCTCACCAAGTTGCTGAAGCTGGCCTTGAACCTGCGATCCTCCTGTCTCAGCGGGTCCCAAGTACTGGCATCACAGATGTGCATCACACACACACACACACACACACACCCTCTGATCTGGATAATTTTTAGTTAATTTTTGTAGTTAGTGTTAGGAACTTTGAAATTTTGAATTTTTTTTTTTCCTAGAATCTTAACGTTAGAAGGAATATGAGCTGCATAGCCTCTGTCTTGAAACTGGATTCCGAACGCAATTCTGTAATGTCCCTGTGGATCCTCGACTAAAGTGGAAAGACAGCACTGTGTTACCACGGAGACCCACAGTCAGGGATCCCTGGTGTTTTGTTGCTTCCTCTGATCTAATTGTTGTGATCTTTGACAAGTTACTTTCTCCCTCCACATAAATTTTCCCTGTTGTAAAATGAAGAGGTTGGACTCAAAACCCTTCTGTCCTCTATTGTTACTGGCTTCTAATTATGGTCCTGCCGACAAAGCACCTTATTCTGGTTAATGATGAGGTAGTTTATAAAGCTGTTGAGCTGAAATCTGTTCTGCTGATGTCCAGTTGTTGCTTCTAGAACAAGTTCTATATTATCCACATTTTTTCCCTTGTGAGGTTGGATGACTTGTTTCTCAGTACTGCCTGCCATCAAGTTGTTATCTTTTGCATGTTCTGTAGTTTGCTAGAGACTCCTAAAGTGTTCTTCCTGCCCAGAGCTGAAGACAGAGTAGAGTGTGGGATACTCTGCCCAATACAGAATATGGGACACAGTTCTCTATAGTCCTATATTTATGCAATTGATAGGTGGATTCTAAATGTCTGATAAGATTCATCTTCTTAGTTATGGCCCATCATGCTGGCTTTTGAAGATCTTAATTAAATTCTACTGTGTTCTTTGGATCATGGTATACTAAAAAGAATCTGAGTAGATAGCAGAACTTTATTCTGTCCTTGGTCGGTTGCTAGTCATTTGCCTGATCTTGGGCAAGCCATTCAATGTCAAGCTTGAGTTTCCTCAACTGTAAGTTGGAATTTTATTTATTTTTATTTATTTATTTATTGCGGTACTGGGATTGAACCCAGGGGAATTCTACCTCCGAGCTACACCCCAGTCCTATTTTTTTATTCTTTATTTTGAAACCGGGTCTCAATAAGTTGCGGAGGGCCTCACTAATTATTTGAGGCTGGCTGCAAACCTGGATCCTCCAGTCTCAGCCTCCCAAGTACTGGGATTACAAGCGTGCGCCACCACACCCAGCTAAGTTGGAATTTTAAAGTAGATAATCAGTGAGATGTGTGCTCAGGTTGCCTCTAGTTTTAAAGTTTATGGGTCTACGATTGGGTCCCCAGCCTTCATGAGACAGTGTTAGGATTAAACAGATGTTTTCTGAGCACATACCTTGTGGTATGCAGGGTTGCAGAGGTGAGTAAACAGATAGTTCCTGCTCAGGCTGGAGTGCCAGAAGTTCCCAGAAGCTTGATTTGGGAATCGCCTGTGGTCAGTGCTTTGAGAACGCAGTCTGTAGGAGCCAGATTGAAGAACTTTCTGTGCCATGTTTAGATTTTACACTGCAGGCGTCTGGGAGAGAGAGGGATTATGAGCAGGCAAGTTATGTTAGACTTGTAGGCTTATAGGTCTGGGTGACAACTTTGGTAGCAGTATGATGAATGGTTGGGAGGGAAGGAGGTCAGATGTCAGAATTCAAGAGTGCCAAGGTGTAAGGAATACAGAAAGAAGTAGATGAAGTATATTGGCAGCAGTTGTCTGCATGTTCATCCCATTCTGTTCTTGTCAACAAACTCACTCTGGCTGTGGTGTTTTCTCTGAAATGCATGCAGGGAGCCTTTTCTCTGGCCTTCCCTGGGGTAGGTCTGTCCATTTCTCCTCTGGGTCAGGACACTACCGTCCAGCCTTGTGCCAGAGGAGGCATTCAGGGATGGCACACAGGCTCCCTGTTATGGTTATATGCACAAGCATAATTCCAAGTGCATTATAAAGTAAATTAGACAAGGACAGTGTCACGGATGATGTCTATTGCAGGCCTTGGTGCCATGTTAGGGGAGTGGTGCCCAGGCTTACTGGACCCTTCACTGTCAGAAGGGTTCCCATGGTGAGAGAGACACACAAGATAATCACACAGATGTGGTTTTGATTACATTTCCTTTATTCTTTTCAGATTCAACTTCTCATCTTTGTCCTACTAAAGGCTGTTTCCTGTGGGTTAATCAGAAAGCCATGTAGACTGACTGCTCTGTGTGGACCACTTTCAAGGGATCTCCTAAGACAGCTGGTAAGTCTGGCACCAGAGAGCACCTGACGCTTTGTTTTTTCCCACACTAAGCATTTGTCTAGGACATATAAAGAATTGGTTCACTAGTGTTTTTTTTTATATGCTATTTGTTTGCTTTTATTACTTATTTGTGTGTGTGTGTGTGTGTGGTACTGGGGATTGAACCCAGGGGCATTCTACCTCTGAGCTACACCCCCAGCCCTATTTTATTCTTCATTTTGAAACAGGGTCTCACTAAGTTGCAAAGGGCCTCACTAAGTTGCTGAGGCTGGCCACAAACCTGCGATCCTCCTGTCTCAGCCTCCCAAGCACTGGGATTACAAGCGTGCACCACCACATCCGGTGCTACTTCTTATTTTTTAATGTTAGGACAGTATAATAAAATTTTTGACAAGTGCTTGGAGTTCCAAAGGTAAAACTCCATACACCCATCTCTGTAGCAGTATGTGAAGATGTGCTATATATACATGTCTTTGGTAGAATTTGAGATACGAAGTGAATTCTCTAGCATTCTTTGAAGAACTTTTTTTGCAGTATTGGGAATTGAACCCAGTGGCATTCCATCTCTGAGCTACACCTCCAGCCCTATTTTTTATTCTTTATTTTGAAATAGGGTCTCACTAAGTTGTGGAGGGCCTCACTAAGTAGCAGAAGTAAGAGGTTATTAGAGTACAGTGATGAGTCTTGGTGGTGGGACTTTGTGATTGGCCAGAAGAATTGGAGGTGGACAGAGAAAGGAAGGAGCCCAGGTAAGCTCTTATCTCTGTTATGATGCCCTCGTGATAAGGAATATGATGCCGCTTTACTTTGAGCAGCCCTTGGCTCTTCACTGTGGCCACTTCACAGCTAGATGGGATCGTTGAAACACATCTTCCATTCTCCTCTGAAGTCTTCCAGTTTTATTGAGTGTTGGACTCGAGGTGGTTAACCAATTATTTCCAAATGCTTTCTTCATCATGTTTGTAAATTAAAGATCATTTTTAGAGATTGTTCTCCATTACTAAATTATTATATTTTTATTTTTGTATAGTCCTTTTGGCCCTAAAAGTAGCCAGGTGTGGTTGCACACCTATAATCCCAGTACTTAGGAGGCTGAAATAGGATTACAAGTTTGAGGCCAGACTCTCCACAACTTAGCAAGACCCCGATTCAAAATAAGAAGGGCAGCCAGGCATGGTGGCGCATGCCTGTAATCCCAGTACATGGGAGGCTGAGACAGAAGGATCATTGGTTTGAGGCCAGCCTCAGCAACTTAGTGAGACCCTGTTTCCAAATAAAAGATAAAATAGGACTGGGGTATAATGCAGTGGTAGAACGCCCCTAGGTTCAATCCCCAGCACCACAAAATAAATACATAAATGAAAAGAACTGGAATATAGCTCAGAGGTAGACTGCCCCTGGGTTCAATCCCCATCAGAAAGCTTTAATACTTCCTGCAAAGCATTTGTTTCCTGAATTGTATATCTCCCTTTTTAGCTTGAGACACCCCCCCAAAAAAAGAGCAAATGAGACACAACTGATGGAAGTAATAGAAAACAACATTGTCAGTAATAACATCTTTAAAAACAGAACTTAAGCCGGGCGTGATGGCGCATGCTTGTAATCCCAGTACTTGGGAGGCTGAGACAGGAGGATTGCAGGTTCACGGCCAGCCCCAGCAACCTTGTGAGTCCCTCTGCAACTTAGTGAGACCCTGTTTCAAAATTTAAAAAAAAAAAAAACACATAAAAATAGGGCTGGGGGTGTAGCTTGGAGGTAGAATGCCCAAGTTCAATCCTGAGTACCACAAAACAAAACAAAAAACAGAACCTATCAAAATTAGAAATGCTATTAAATCTTTCTCATCAGTGTTCTAGAGGTTCTCTGAGTTGAATGCACTGTCACCATCGTCCTTAGCACAGAGCATGTTGCATGGTCCCAGCAGTGGCTGATAATTTTGGTAGATGATCGAGTGTCATTTGGTGAAAAAGGATATATACATCTTTTATTTTTAGAAACAGATATTACTGTGTTGCCCAGGCTGACCTTTAACTCCTGGGTCAAGTGATCCTCCTCCTGCCCTAGCCTCCAAGTAGCTGAGACCAGTGTGTCTTGCTGTTAGAAAAATATATTGTGATCCACGTGGTGGGTGAACACATTTGAGTCTATTACAGAGTCTGTTTTATCATCTGTTGGGTCTTATGCTAGAAATAGCATACCAGAACAGAAGTAGAAGTGGTGGGAAGTAGAGAGGGAAATATTTCTAGGAGGATTAAATGAGATGATGTATGTGAAACTCCTGGGACTCATTTGAGAATTAGTTCCATATCTCCCTTCTTCTTGAAATCTTTTATTAATATTTTTAAAATTTATTTTTGTATGTGGTACTGGCGATTGAACCCAGGAGCATTCTACTTCTGAGCTACATCCCCAGCCCTATTTTATTCTTTATTTTGAAATAGGGTCTCACTAAGTTGCTGAAGCTGACCTCCCAAGTACTGGGATTACAAGTGTGAGCCACCATGCCCAGCTTCTTGAAGACTTTTAGAGATTATATGCCATTCTAGACTTAAAAAGTATGCAGTTACAGAGTGGACTAGGACAGCATTTTATTCAAAATTATGTCCCTTGAAAATAATTTATTTCTACTTTGTTACACAGTGTTGAAGGTTTTTAAAGAACGCGGTTGTGTGTGTGTGACAGAAAGAAAATGGAAGTTTTCCAGGAACTTCACAAGCCATCTGTGCGTTTGGAGTGTGACCACTGCAGTTTCAGAGGCACTGATTATGAAAATGTACAAATCCACATGGGCACCATCCATCCAGAGTTCTGCGATGACATGGATGCTGGGGGTTTGGGTAAGATGATATTTTACCAGAAAAGTGCAAAGCTCTTTCACTGCCATAAATGCTTCTTCACCAGCAAAATGTACTCCAACGTGTACTATCACATCACGTCCAAACATGCAGCCCCAGACAAGTGGAGTGATAAACCAAAAAGTCAGTTGAACAAGGAAACAGATACTGTGAGAAGTCCTTCACTTCCTGAACACCAGAAAGCACCCTCTAATTCAGGAGAACTCCTGAAGCCAGGGCCTGCACTCCCCATAGAAACACAGAAACTTGGTCCAGTTTTGTCTCCAGAATCCCCCAAACCATCTCCACTTGGTCTGCTGGAGCTTCAGAAACCTAGCCCCGTTGTTTCTCCTGACGAACCGCAGGCACCTTCTCCTTCTGAGCCCTTGAAACCTGCTCCTGTTTCTTCCCCTGAGCTTCCAAAACCAGCCCCTGTTGTTTCTGACCCACAGAAGCCTGTCTCTGCCCCTTCTCCAGAGCCACAGAAACCTGCCCCTGTGTCTCCTGAGCCAGTAAAGGCTGCTCTTGCTAACCCCAAGTCCCAGAAGCACTCTCACTTCACAGACACAGGGATACCACCTTCTGCCTCATCTCCAGAGTCACCAGTTTTGGCCACTTCCCCTGAGCCTTGGGGTCCATCCCCAACTGCATCTCCAGAGTCTCGGAAGTCAGCCCGGACTGGCTCCCCTGAGCCAAGGAAGCCATCCCCGTCAGTATCTCCTGAACCTTGGAAGCCTTTCCCTGCTGTCTCCCCAGAGCCCCGGAGACCAGCCCCAGCTGTGTCGCCAGGATCCTGGAAGCCAGGGCCACCTGGTTCCCCGAGACCTTGGAAATCTAGTCCTTCAGCCTCAGGACCGTGGAAGCCAACGAAACCTGCTCCGTCTGTATCTCCTGGGCCTTGGAAGCCAATTCCTTCTATATCACCTGGACCTTGGAAGCCAGCTCCGTCTGCATCCTGGAAGTCGTCTTCAGTCTCACCTGGTTCTTGGAAAACTCCCCCCACATCCCCAGAGTCCTGGAAGTCTGGCCCACCAGAGCTTCGAAAGACAGCCCCTACCTTGTCACCTGAGCATTGGAAGGCAGTTCCCCCAGCATCTTCTGAGCTTCGCAGACCAGGCCCACCACTCTCCCCAGAGACCCGAGGCCCATCAGCCCCTCCAGAGCTCAGGAAGCCCTCAGGGGCACCAGACCTTTGGAAGCTTTCTCCTGACCAGCGGAAAACTTCTCTTGCTTCACTTGATTTTTCTGAGTCCCAGAAAAGTTCCCGTGGTGGTTCTCCTGATCTCTGGAAGTCTTCCTTTATCATGGAACCTCAGAAACCTCCTGTCTTCCCTGAGACCCGGAAACCAGGTCCTTCTGGGCCATCTGAGTCCCCCAAAGCAGCCTCGGATATCTGGAAGCCTGTCCTCTCTGTTGATGCTGAGCCTAGAAAATCCACACTGTTTCCGGAGCCCACCAGAACAGCCCCTCCTGCTTCTCCGGAGCCCCGGAAACGCGCGCTTTTCCCGGAGTCCCGGAAGCATGCCCTTTTCCCTGAGCTGCCCAAATCTGCCGTGTTCTCAGAGGCTCAGAAGGCAGCAGAGCTTGGAGATGAACTCCAGATAGATGCCATAGATGAGCAAAAGTGTGATATTATGGTTCAGGAGGAGCTTCTGGCCACACCTAAGAAACTCTTAGAAGATGCTTTGTTTCCTTCCTCTAAGAAGCTCAAGAAGGACAGCCAAGAGAGCTCAGATGCTGAGCTGAGCAGCAGCGAGTACCTGAGAACAGACTTGGATGCCATAGACATTAAAGGTCAGGAGTCGAGCAGTGACCAAGAGCAGGTGGATGTGGAATCCATTGATTTTGGCAAAGAGAACAAAATGGACACAGCAAGTTCAGAGCAGTCCAGAAACGTGCTACAATTCACTGAAGAAAAAGAAGCGTTCATCTCGGAAGAGGAAATCGCAAAATATATGAAGCGTGGAAAGGGGAAATATTATTGCAAAATTTGTTGCTGCCGTGCAATGAAGAAAGGTGCAGTTTTGCATCATTTGGTTAACAAGCATAATGTCCACAGCCCTTACAAGTGCGCCATCTGTGGAAAGGCATTTCTCTTGGAGTCTCTCCTCAAAAATCATGTCGCTGCCCATGGGCAAAGTTTACTTAGATGTCCACGCTGCAATTTTGAATCAAATTTCCCTAGAGGCTTTAAGAAACATTTAACTCATTGTCAAAGCCGGCATAATGAAGAGGCAAATAAAAAGTTGATGGAAGCTCTTGAGTCACCCCTGGAGGAGCAGCAGATTTGATTTTTAAACACAGCATGAATACTTGCCCCGAAGCATTGTTTGCCAACATCCTAGCTTGTTAAGTAGCTGGTCGAGTCAGTAGATGGTGATGTGTGTGGTGTTTAATTGTCTCTCTGGTGTTGCAAAGGATGAGCACTTGGTGGTTTTTTCATGGTCTCTGTTATGTGGCTGTCTTGTAAATCAGTAATTTTCTACTCTGTATTCCAGATAGATAAAACTTCTCATTTCTTTTAAGTATATTTGAATAGTAATACAAAGAAGTAGTCATCCATTTAGTAAACAAGGGCAAGTTCTGAACACCTAGTTAAAAACTTAATTAAAATATATCTGTGTGCCCAGCTTGGTGGCACACACTTGTAATCCTAGTACTTGGGAGGCTGAGACAGGAGGATCGCAGGTTGGAGGACAGCCTCAGCAATTTAGTGAGGCTCTCAGCAACCTAGTGACACTCTGTTTCCAAATAAGAAATAAAATTGGTCTGGGGGTGTACCTCAGAGGTAGAATGCCTCTGGGTTCAATTCCCAGTACCACAAAAAAGAAAAAAAAAGTATCTGTGTGAGCCAGGCATGGTGGCGCACACCTGTAATCCCAGTACTTGGGAGGCTGAGACAGGAGGATGGCAGGTTTGAGGCCAGCCTCAGCAACTTAGCAAGACCCTTTTTCAAAAAAACAAAAACTTTCTTTGTGGGGAGGGGGAAGCTGATTTCGGATAATAGAATTATTAGGTGTGGCTGAGGGAGAGTGTTGCTCAGTAGTTGAGCCCTTGCCTAGTATTTGCAAGGCCCTGAGTTCCTGCAAAAAAAGAAAAAGGTGAAATATTTTAAGAATTGGGCATGAAAAGTAAATTTGACAAAAATTTTCTTTCCGTAAATGTGTTTTTTTAAAGACTTATTTTGTATTCAATCCTATAAAGTTAGTTTATAAATCTTGAGCTGTTTTTAGGTGTCTATTAGCTTTTGTGTCATGGAAAGTTGGAGTCTCAGGGTTGCTGATTTTCTGATAACAGGGAAAACTGCGTAAGTTTTTAAAGTATGTTTGCAGTCTTCTATAGGAGGCTAAGAGGAAGGTCAATGTGATGGGCTCTTCTTATCCTTAGTTACTTCCAGTGGAGTCTTCCATCTGGTGTTTTGCCCATTACTTCCCTGCCAGCTCACACTAACAGACCACTTCCCCCCCACTACCCCCCCTTTTTTTTGGCGGAGCTGGGAATGAAACTCAGCACACTAGGTGAGTGCTCCACCACTTAGCCATACCCCAGCCCACAGCTAATCCTTAATTGCCAAATGTGTTAAGAGTTTGTACCTGGTACTCCTGGGCCTTACATGCCCCCTGTTGGGGCTTAAGGCTAGGGGTAGTGGGTAGCAGCTGAAAGTCTTCCAGATTCACAGTAAGAAATTTTATAAATAGACGTTTCTGTTTGAGAAAGATATGTTTTGTTTTTCATAATTGTGTTACTGTAAATACCTGATACCTGTTCATGGATTATTTTATCTTAAGATATTTTGTCAAATGTGTATCAACCAAATTAAAAAGGCTTTCATGTCAGCATTGTCTTCAT